>PVLC010049973.1:0-10163 GCA_004027655.1 Graphiurus murinus | reverse complement strand
GATTTAGAAATGTTTATAAGCACAGAGTGTAACTGGGGAGATCTGTTTTCCAGATCTGTCATATATATTATGGTTCCTTAGATCAGATGTCCCTTCACTGACTGCCCTCAGGTCTATTTTGTTTGGCTCATGCTAATAATTTTAATTTCTTACAGACCAACATCTCAATCAAGAAATACCAGTTAAAAACCCAGGTTTTCACCTTTATTTTTTGTACTGGGTATTGAACCCAGGGGTGTTCTACCATAGGGTTACACCCCCCAATCCTTTTAATATTTTTTATTTTGAAACAGAGTCTTGCTAAATTGCTGAGGTTGGCCTCTAACCTGCTGTCCTCCTATCTCAGTCTCCCCAGTACTGGGATTACAAGCATGTGCCATCACACCTGGCTTCACTTTTTTTTTTTTTTAAGTGGGATATCTGGCAGCCCTTAACTACGTAGCAAAATGCATCTGATTCACCTTTAGACAGGGGAAGTATTCTGTTTTTCAGGTTCCCCAGTATTGTTTCACCTATATAGTGGTAAGTCATATTCCACTTACCATTGAGCTTGCACCATTTGTTTTTCATGTACCTGAACAATTTGCATTGCTTGGGTGGCTTCTAGATATTTGAAGTTGTCTCTCCTCTTAGAGACTGAATGATGTATCTATTTTCTATTCTATCTTTTTAAAATCTGTTAGTAACTCTTCTCAATTTAATAGCTATTGGAGTTGGTGACAGTTGTAGAAATTAGTAAAGATTCGTGGGTGTGGGAAGCTAATGGGACTTACATTTTTGCTTAAGGCCTAAAGTATTATGCCTCTTTTGTTCATAGTTTCACTTTCCTCATTTTCATTTCTCATGATCATCTGCAGCCTGATAATAAATGGAGAATTCCAGAAATAAATAACTCCTAAATTTTATTGCACACCACTCTCATTAGTATGATGAATTCTCATGCTGTGCTGCTCCATCCCACACAGGATGTGAATCAGCCATATCTGTCCATGTTGTATACACTACCTGCCCCATAGAAACTTAGTAATCCTTTCAGTTATCAGATCAACTGTCATGGTATCTCAGGGCAAATCATTCTTATTTTACTTAATACCACAAAATACAGAGTAGTAATGCTGGCAATTTGGGTATGATGAAGAGAATCTGAAAAGTACTTCCTTTAAATGAAAAAGTAAAAGTTTTCAATAAGGAAAGAAAAGAATCCTATGCTGAGATTGCTAAAATCTGCAGAAAGAACAAAATATAGTATATATGGGGTTTGGTACTATTTATGGTTTCAGGAATCCACTGGGTGTTTGGGACATATCCCCCATGGCTAAGGGGAAGCTATTGTATTAAACTATGTCAAGAAAGTCTGTTGCTTGATGTGTGTGTGAGGGGGGGTACTGGGGATTGAACCTGGGGGTGTTATACTACTGACCTACACCTCCAACCGACTCATTGTTGTTGTTATTATTACTATTATTTGTTTTGAAACAGAGTCTTGCTAAGTTACAGAATCCTGGCCTTGAACATGTGATCCTTCTGTCTCATCTTCCCAAGAACTGGGATTATAGGTGTGTGCCACCACAACCAGCAGCTGGCTGCTTGAATTTTAAAACAAGGAATATATTTTCTTTCCCCAAAATATATTTTTAAATATTACATACTTAATATAATTTTAATTTCTTCCTCTATGAAACATTTTCTGAGAGTAAATGATTATATTCTTAATGTATGTGACTACCCAAACAATAGGTGTTGTCATCTATGAATGTATTCATAAACTTGAATCTGAGCTGGGCGTGGTGGCGCACACTTGTAATCCCAATACTTGGGAGGCTGAGACAGGAGGATCGCAGGTTCAGGACCAGCCTCAACTACTTAGTTAGGCCCTCTGCAACTTAGTGAGACTCTGTTTCAAAACTAAGAATAACAAATAGGACTGGAGGTGTAGCTCAGAGGTAGAATGCCCTGGGTTCAATCCCCAGTACCCACCTCGCCCACACACACACCAAAAAAACGAGTCTTGTTTATGTTTTCAGTCCAAAAAAGAGCTTGGAAGTTAAGGGGAGGGGAGAGGTTTTTTAATTGAAGCATCCATGGTGGCACACCTCTCCTGCTTCCTCCCGCAATGCTCCCCAGGCCTGCAGAATAACTCAAAATAAGCTCCTGAATCTAAGATCACTGAGATCCTAACTTTGATCCTCACTCCAGCAGTAGACTAAACACAACCTCACTTCATGCTACCAGTGCAGAAAAGATTTGAATTATTCTCAAAGGCATATTGTTGCTATAGCTACTGGCACCCATGTCCACTGTCACTATCTATTTTGATTGAAAGATTATGAGCATGTAGTAATGCTCATAATTTTACATATTGGTTTGAAGAGATAGTAAAGAAAGAATAGAGGCTGAGAATAAACTATGCCCACAACATGTCCACAACCCTATTCTTCATAAATTCCCCATTCACTTCAGATACCACATGCAAAGGGCCGTTTTATATAAAATGATCATTAGATTTTTCATGTAAGGCTGTCACTGTGATGTTTCCAGCTTTGCCTACTCTTTTTTGTTGTTGTTTATTTGTTTGTTTGGCACTGGGGATTGAACCCAGGGGCATTTTACCTCTGACCTACACCCCAACCCCCCTCCTTTTTTTGAAATAAAGTCTCACTAAGTTGGTAAGGATCTTGCTAAGTTGCTGACGTTGGCCTTGAACCTATGATCCTCCTGTATAAATCTCTCAAGTACTGGGATTATAGGCATGCACCTCTATGCCTGGCCTACTCTTCCTTCTTTACAAAACTTTGAGGTAGTTAAAGAGCTCCTAAACTCAGATATCATGACTAAAGCATTAATCATTTATGATACCATATACATGAGTGAAAACTGAAACTAAATTTCACATCTACAAATCTTTTGAAGTCAAATCATGTGAATGACTGAATATGTGTTTCATCTTCTGCCCAAATGTGTTGCATCTCCCAAGTACAGATCAAAATATTATGCTGTCATCATACCAATGTACTGCCTCTCTTGTACCAGATTAGATAAAAATCTATTTTGCATTGTTTCGTATTAAGTATTTTCCTCTAAAGTGTTTTATACTACTGTATAAGCAATGTATTTCATTCATCTCTTTGTATTTAGAAATTAAAGTAGCCATCAAAATCTGTCCTTATATGTTACTGACAATTTTATATGTTATGCATTCCTGGTTAAGTAATGAGTATATATATATATATATATATATATATATATATATATATATATATATAATACACACACACACACACACACACACACACACACACATATATATATATATATATCTGAGGAGGAACATTTGAGTAAGTAATAATATTAGGAACCATGTGGCACTATGCTAAGTGATTTACATCCGTTATCTCATTTAATCCTCTATATAGCCCTATGAGGTACTTACTGTTAAATACATCCTCTCAGAAGCCTTATGAATAGGTACTGTGATCCTCAGTTTACTGGGGAGGAAAACTGAAGTTCACAGTGGTGGGATAACTTGCTAAAAGTGGCAAAAGCATGACTGTAGCCACTCTGACCTCAGAGCTTTTAGTGTTTTATCATTACCAGTGCACATTAAGCCTTCCAGGAGTCCTTGATCAACAGCACTCCATAGAGTAAAACCTTAGATACTAAGATCCTTCAATCACTACATATTAAACACAGAAAAATCAGACTCCAACACGCATAAATAACCTGACCGAGGGAACTTAGTTTAAAAATTGGAAAGTTAAAATAGTGCCCTAGTTTAGGTATGTATCAACCCAATGCCTGCTTATCTTTTACATTTGCTTCAGGCATGCTGTTATATGAAAAAGGAGATTTACAGCTGGACGTGGTGGTGAATGCCTGTAATCCCAGTACTTGGGAGGCTGAGACAAGAGGCTTGCAGGTCCAAGGACAGCCTCAGCAAGTAGTGAGATTCTCATCAACCTAGTGAGACCCTGTTTCCAAACAAGAAAAAAAAAAAATCGGACTGGGGGTGTAGCTCGAAGGTAGAATGCCTCTGGGTTCAATACTCAGTACCACTAAATAAATAAATAAATAAATAAATAAATGAAAGAAAGAGAGAAAAAAGAAATGAGATTCATAATAAAAACTCAGGTATACTGTGGAATCATAAATCACCAAAAGAGAAAAATTATGTTCATACAGTAACAGTTTAGAAAGCCTTTCAAGTCTTTCAACACTGGAAAAAAATGTTTTCTGCTTAAATCTCAGTGAGCTACAACATTAACCCTAGAACACTAACCCCAACGTGACTTTTCCCCTTTGTCCTTTATCTGCACCCCAGTCCAACACTACTCCAGTAGTTCTGATAGTGGAATTCCTTTCCCTTTAGGGATGACTGGCAGAAACTAATCAATGATCAAATAAAGGATATTAGCAAATGGTACTTACTCTGTTCTTCAAACCTTAGCTCCTGTTTTTGTTGATGGTGGTGGTGGGTGTGTGTGTGTGTGTGTGTGTGTGGTACTGGGGAGTCAACCTATGGACAATTTACCTCTGAGTTACACTTCCAGCCCTCTCCTCTTGCCCTTTTTTTTTTTTTCTTTATTGAAAAAGAGTCTTGCTAGGTTGCTGAAAGTCGTATCATGTTGCTGAGGATGGTCTCAACCCTTCCATCCTCCTGTCTCAGCCTCCCAAGTACTGGGATAACAGGCATACACCACTACACTTAGCATGAATCTTAGTTCTTTATTCAAAGACAATTAGGTAGCAGCAAGTAGGTAGGCCGTTAAATGTCCCGGTGGTAAGTTAGTAATACTGTTACTCTAATTATTGTTGGGCATAAATCTTGATTTTTCCCCTTGTGCCTTATTCAATTGTAGGCCTGCTCTGTCTGATATTTTATTCTCCTTATTACCCCCAGGATTCCAGAAAAATAAATGGTATGTTAAACTACAAATAACATTCACTGTCTTACCTGTTGGTTGTCAAGATTCATCAGTGTGAGGCTGCATGTTGAGATGGTCAGTTTTATATTCATTCCTGAAAACTGAAGATTACTTTTGCCAAGAACTGTTGATAGGAACTTAACTGGAGGCTTTAAAAATAACAAAGTAACATTGTAAGTTATGGATTGTATCATAGAATGGATAGTAATGGTTTTTAAATATTAAATGAATCAAATCCCATACTCTTCCTCTCTCTTTTACTTTACATAAGTCAAATGAGATAGAATAATTTTTGTCAATTTTTTTTTAAGAATTGGAACACAGCAAATTCTTTAGCAAGTGAAATTTGAGACCTCAGAACTTTCCTCATACTTCCTTTCTCCCCAAATGTTGGGAGTGGGGGCCTGCTTTATATAAACAAATTCTTGTGAGAGGTTAGACAAATTGAACTCTTAAATTCTTTTCAATGCAAATCTAAAAGAAAAAAGTGATAATTCACTAGGAGCTGGGAGTATAGCTCAGAAGTAGAGTAATTGCCTGGAATTCTTGAGGTCTTGGTTTCAATCCTCAGTGGGAAAAAAAAAAAAAGAGAGAGACTTCAAAACTCACGTGATATCACCTAAGGGGATAAATCCACAGCCCTCCAAACTGCCTAGAATGAATAATCCACAAACCTAATGGTATAATGGTTAAGAGTGTGGATCCTGGAGCCAAGCTGGGTTTCACCTGGCACTTCTACACACTTACTGAAGCATTTGGCAATCAACTTGACTTCTCTAGGTTCCAGAGAAGTTATAAATAATAGCACCTGTCTACTTTTTTGTGATGATCAACAAAGTGTAAAAAAATGCAACATGCTTAAGGGACACAGCAAAAGCAGGGCTAAGAGGAAAATTATAGCTGTAATGCCTTGCACTAAAAAAGAAGACAGATTTCAAATAAAAAAATGTAACTTTAACTAAAGAATAAATTAAACCCAAAACTAGTTGAAGAAAGGAAGGAATAAAGATTACAACAAAGACTGAAGAAATAGAGAACAGGAAAACAGTCCCACTGAACTATACAGGAAAAGGGGGTTTAGGTGGCAAATCTTGTTATGTGTATTTTGTCACAGTAAAAATTTGGGGGAAAAAAAAAGAGTATAAAAATATAATTGCTAGGAAGAATCCCTGAAATATATGAAGTGCTCAACCAATGCTAGTTATCAAAGGAAATTAAGTCAAACTTTTCTGTTTTTCTCTACACGTGTCCTATCTGGAAAGACCAAAGCCATGTTTCTTTTACCAAGTTTGATAGCCATGTTTACTCCTGAAAAAAGAAAATCCTAAATGAGTGAGCCTGTCTGTTCGGATCAGCCAATTGAAGCATTCTGCTCTCAGAAGTTATAAGGACAGGGGTCCAGAATCTCCCTTAGAGGACAAGTTCTGTCAAAGAAACCAGGAATAGGGAGTTCTGGAAAATGATGATGAATGATAATGAAAAATGAAGCCGAGCGTGGTGGCACACGCTTGTAATCCCAGCATTTGGGAGGCTGAGACCGGAGGATCCGGGTTCGTGGCCAGCCTCAGCTACCTAGTGAGGCCCTCCACAACTTAGTGAGACCCTGTTTCAAAATAAAGAATAAAAAATAGGGCTGGGAGTATAGCTCAGAGGTAGAATGCCCCTGAGTTCAACCCCCAGTACCACAAAGAAAAAAAAAAAAATGAGGCAGGATTGTATAGAAATAGAACATCAGCTAGGAATCAGGAGACCTGGTTTCTGTAGCTGACTCTGACCTTAATGGGCCTGGTGATCATTGTTTCTCTCAGAACCCAGTTTAGTAGCTGGCAAAATGAGAGGTGTGGACTAGAAGGTTGATAAAGATCCCTTTCCTCTTAAACAGTCTGCAACTCTATGATTTACATACTTAAGAGCCTTTATACCTCGATGGACTTTTCAAAGAAATTATGCATTCTAGGGTTAATAGCTTAATAGCAACAATGATCACCACTGTTAGCATAGAATGTAGAAAGTATAATACATGCCAGACACTAGTGGGAATTTTGTAGATATTATTTCACTTAATTCTTACATAATATTATAAAATAAAGTGGTATTTTCTCCCATTTTACAGATGAGGAAACCAAGGATCCTGGAGGATAAGTGACTTGTCCAAGATTGAATAGTCCATGGGTAGCAGAGGCAGGATTCCAATACAAGTCTGTCTAACATCAAAATTTATGCCTTCTTTCAGCACAGAAAGCTCCTTCTACCCATGTGTTATTAATTCACCTCTACCACTATTGAGCTTTGTATTTAACAATAAGCCAGAAAGTTTTAATTTTAAAATGCAAAAGACATACATTTATAAAATATTGAAAGTAAAGGGCACCAAACTGGTCATCTGGTTAAACTTCCTAATTTTACAGACACAAGAACAGTGAGGTGTGATAACCTGCTCACAAGTAAGTGAAGACCAGGCCCAGAGCCTCCATGTTTCTGCCCTAGAATCAAGTGCTTTCTCTACTCCGCCCCTCAAAGCATCACCATTTCAGACAGTGTTTGGTGAGTTGGAAAAATTTGAGGGACAAGAGCAACTTTGGATGCAGTTCTGATGCCATGCTAACCAATAAACTCCAAGCTGGACCTTGGGTCACATGGTGGAATGAACTAATAACTACTTTTGATACCTTCTTTGCCATAGTTCAAGAAACATAAAACAAGAAAATCACATCAATGTTTACCTTTCTCTTTTTAATGACTCCATTTGTCCCAGGAACAGCTTCACACAGGCGACTTATCGCTTCCCTACAAAACAGAAATCATAGAAATACTTAGCATACTACTTTTGAGAAATGTTAGAAATAATTATGACCAAAATGTACACAAACATCACAGTGAGGCCAACATAGATGACTCTCCCTTAGCTCCAAAGGAGAAAGCACTGTGCTTAGTCTTTCCACAGTTCAAACCCAGGAGAACCTAGTGGCACCTAATACTGAAAATTGCTTTCCAACAAGGAATGCTACTTTTATTTTTTACATATATGTACATATGTATGTATGAATATATATAGTGGAGGGCTACTGGGGATGGAACTCAGGGGTGTTCTACCTCCAAGCTACACCCACAGCCTTATTATTTTGAAACAGAGTCTCATGTGCTGGTCTCAAACCTGAGATCCTCTGTCTACCAAGTACTGGGATTACAGGTGAGCACCACCATATCTAGCTATAGATACACTTTTAGTACATGTATTTTTTCCTTGGATTTCAGATTTGGTTTTTCCATTGTTGATTTTTAACCAAAAAGGAAGGGCAGACTCTTGTTTTTGGGAATATTACTCAATTTTACCATTAGCAACATCCTCATGGCGTTGTTATGAATTAAAAACTTCATAGTATTTCATCCCCATAGACAATTAAATAGAAATGAACATGACACCAGAGGAAGTTTAAAAAGATAGGGAAGGCACTGAACTTCAAGGTGGTTTAAAATGGAGGCTTATTGACTAAATTACTGGTCCATGCCATTGAGCTTTCATGTAATTTCACAGAAGAAAAGAAAATCAATATTGAATTTCCTCCTTTGCTTATTTTTCTGCCCTTACTATATATTGCACTTCCTGAGAGAAAAGCACTGCTAAAATAAGTAGTTGCTTCTTAATGGACATGGTGAAGGAGCAGGCGCCCTCGTCTCCAGAAATGCAGTTATAACTAAAAGCTTTTGTCTCTGAGACTCAAAACATTCATAACTGACCAAGCTTTCTTCACTCTGTGTAATCTGAACCTTAACCTTGTGGCTTTCTACACACATAAGAAACTTTTCACACGGCAAGTAGAAATCTCTACACTCCTTCCTGGATCCCCCAGAGACCACTGTTGAAATTAATAAGCTGCATATACACATACATATGACATAGTATTAGAGTGTTTTAACGTTACATATTTTATGATAATATTTTCTGAGATAGTTTTGATTTCCAAAGAAAGGGGTGAGCCACCAGGGAGGAATTACTAGAAGGATCTGTAGTGCAGAGAACTGTTCTAGAAGATACTTTGGAAAAGCAAGCAGAATACCCAGAGATTCAGGCATCATTTACGATTTATACATTTTAGGTCAGGATCTCTTTTTTCTCTGAGTGAATGAAACTCTTTTCCAAGGTATTACCTTGTCTGATTTCTGCACAATTACCTGAAACCAAAGCATATAATGGCTCTTTGGCTTATCATATTTTCTCAGAATTTCAGAGTGATCATTTTTTTAGTATTCTAACCTTTGTTCTCTAGAGTCGAATAGAAGGATAACATAAAAGAAGGTTGGGCTCTATTGTTTGGTTGGCTGATTGATGTTTCGATTCATTTTAATGATTATTTAGTAATTGATGAGACTCATATAATTGATCCAAATTGACCTCTGATACTGCCAAAATAACTAGTCCAGGCACTCTGCTGTATTGATCATGTTTAATAGAATATTATAAAGTCAGATCTTTTACTTCATGAGAGCCAATCGAGGTGCTTTGTAAAGGGTGTAAAATAAAAGTAGACACAAAGGTGGATATTAACACTGCCAAATAATTATCACTAGAAGTTGTTACTTTTATATAGTGCCTTATAGTTTTACAAAGTGCTTTCCCAGGCACTGGTTTGGGGGTTCATTTGCTTGTTGTTGTTGTTTTTTAATTTTTGTACACTACCTGACATCTTCTATAAAAAGTAACATGGTGAATCTCTATTGAAGGGAATGCATTAGCAACTATCAAGGAAGGTTTGGAAGGTTTCTGGTAGACTGGGAATTGAAAATCCCAGGAAGAAGACTACAAGTAAAGATACCAAAACATAAACTATGATATGAGAGAACTGCAAGTACTTTGACGTTGCTAGAGCATAAAGTGTGGTAGAGGAAGAGTGAATAAGAGCTAGGAGATGAGATTAGAGTCTCAAAAACTTTCCCTGTTAAGAGCCATATAGTCTTCACTCTGTTGCCCCTACTCGACTCTTCCACCTTAGTGAAAACAGCAGCCTTAGACAATATGTAGAAAAAATGAGCATGGCTGTATTTCAATTAAACTTTATTCCTAGAAACAAGCAACTGTTGAGATTTGGCCCACAATTTGCCAAATAACTTGCCAACTTTGGATTAGATAATTCACACAAAAGAAAAAGGTTTAGTCTTAAAATATGGGGAAATATTCTCATTTGTTATGATTTTAAAATTGAAAATTAAAACAACTACAAGATACTTCACTCACATAAGTTA
>PVLC010049972.1:0-10422 GCA_004027655.1 Graphiurus murinus | reverse complement strand
ATGATTCGCAAACTTTGGAAACACAATTCTCAGCCGGCTGTGGTGGCGCATGCCTATTTAATGTCAGTACTTGGGAGGCTGAGACAGGAGGATTTGAGGCCGGTCTTAGCAACTTAGTGAGACCCTGTTTCAAAATAAAATAAATAAATAAATAAAAAGGGCTGGGGGTGTATCTCAGAGGTAGAATGCCTCCCTGGGTTCAATCCCCAGTACCAATCAACCCACCAATCAACACAAACAAAAACAAAGAACAACAAGACTCAGATCTCCGTCTCAACTTTCTGCTGCCGTGGGCTGAGCACGCTCCCCCCCCACCCCCCCAATCCTCTTCCATGCCCTAAGCCTCTGCCCCAGTGAGCCCCTGCCTGGGGACATGGCAAAAAAGCTAATAGACTAAGTTTCATCAGGGATGCGTCTTCTTGCTTTTAGTTAGAGACAGTAGAAAGAAAGGCTGAGGCTGATGGCAAAGCCGTCCTTTGTGTTTTCCAATTCTACTCTGCGGTCTCCACCTTTATGACACTTGCTATACGGGCTTCTGGCTTGCAGTGTGTGTGTGGGGGGGTATTGGGGAGATTTTATATATATATGTGTATGTATGTGTGTATATATATAGTACTGGAAAGATTATACATATATATTACATATGTGTACATATGTATGTGTATATATATGTGTGTGTATATATATATATATAGTACTGGGGAAATTATATATGTGTGTGTATGTAGGTATGTGTGTGTATATATATATATATAGTCCTGGGGATTTTATATATATATATGTGTATGTATGTGTGTATACATATATATTGTGTACATATATTTGTGTATATATATATATATATAATTTTTTTTAACCCAGGAGCAGTCTACCTCTGAGCTACATCCTAGCCTCCACCCCTCCCCTCCTTTTTTTTCTGAAACAGAAACAACTCATTAGGTTGCTGAGAGTCTCACTACATTGCTGAGGCTGGTCTTGAAGCTTTGATCCTTCTGTCTCAGCCTCTCAAGTACTGGAATTGCAGGCATGCACCTCCACACCTGGCTTAACGTTGTATTTAAATACTCTTTAAACACTATCAACTCAGCCTCCACCAAGCAAGGATATCTTCCTGTCTCTGGTTTACAACTATTGCATACAACTGTCCTGCCCTGAAATACACAGCAGAGGCCATGAGGTGTGTTCTGCTGGCCGACCAGGCTCAAGGTGACCTTAAACAGGTTTGGTAGGGTGGGTCCTGTAATGACAGAGATCTTCCCTTGCTTGTCATGCTGTGGGATGGGCTCCCCTTGGGTTTGGGGTTGGGGTAGAGCCACAGGGCACAGACCAGGCCAGCAGTGCTGCCCCAGGACCCGGAGCACAGGCAGAAGGTGGAGTCCCGGGCCAGCTGCCATCCTGCTGGGGCCCCCGTGTCTCTCCTGCCCCCTCCCCCTCCCCAGCTCAGAGTGTGCTCAGCCTCAGTGGCAGAGACTCTTACTTGCAATTTTGCATCTGAATCACTTGGCGCCTAATCTTTGCAGCAGCCCAAGGGTCCCTTGTGCAGGTGGCACCCGGGTCCACTGGTGCAAGCCTGGGAGGAGGGGAATAAAGGCTCTCAAGGTACAAATGGATGAATTTTGGGAGCTGGGGTAATGGAGAGGGTTAATCCCTGGAAGTCGCATCTTACTACTAAGGAGATAGACTTCGTAATATTTTCACTTAAAACCTCCCCAGTAGGATGGACCATAACTTGCTGCACTTTGGACAAACGACGTTCAAGAGAAGATGTGGCCCTTAGAATTAGCCTCCGTGGGGGCCTGGGTATAGTCCCCTCCCCTCCCGTGTGGGCTGACTTTGTGACTCACTTCTAAAGGATCGAATAGGACAAAAGCAATGGGGTTCGCTGGGCGTGGTGGCGCACACCTGTAATGCCAATACTTGGGAGGCTGGGACAGGAGGATCCCAGGTTCAAGACCAGTCTCAATAACTTAGAGAGATCCTGTTTCCAAATTAAAAAATTAAATCAGTCTGGGGATGTTGCTTGGAGGTAGAATTTCTAGCGCGCGCGCGCGCACACACACACACACACACACACACAGCAATGGGGGCAAATATAAGGCCCTAGGTTCAATCCACAGTACTCTGTGTGTATGTGTGTGTGTGTGGGGGCAATGGTGTATCACTGCTAAGATCGGGTTGCAGAGACCGGCTCCTGTCCTGCGCTCCTCTCTGGCTCTTCTTGTGTGCTGTCTTTGGGGCTTATCAGAGGCCCACCAGGAGGACCCTGTGGCCAGGAGGTGAAAGAAGTCTCTGGTCCACGGCCAGTGAGGAGCTAAATCCCAACAACTTCGAGAGAGATCCTTGCTACCTGTTTATTCAGATGAGACTGTCGTGAGATAACACGGTCTCACTTGTGGGTCCTTGGCCTCTGTGATAAAAAGAATTTTAACTAAATGTGCTAGTCAGGGACAAAAGGCAGGAATGTATTCGGGAAAACAAGGGACTCAGGAAAACAGGTGAGCGGACATCTTCCGGGTCACGTGAGCAGGAGGGCAAGAGAGAGAGCTTTTCAGTCTCTTTCAGTCCTTATATAAACTTTCAAGAGGGGGTTGGCACAGAAGCAGTCTGGACCTCCTCTTCACAGGTATAGGTGGTCGATAGGTGGTCACAGAAGTTGGATCCTCCTCCTCTTTTCCCAGGTTTCAAAAGTGGGTGGTCATTGAAGTCTGGCCTCCTGGCTGCCTTCAGAGAGACCTTGAGGCAGAGTCACCCAGGAAGTAGAGCCCAGGTTCCAGGCTCCTCAAGCTGAAGTAATAGCCGCTTGCTGTTAAGCCTCTAAGTTTTGGGGTATGTTGCCACACAGAGAAGGGTTAACTCAGTTAGTTCGTCAGTGCCCTGAGCCGCACCTGGCTTACGTCAGAGTCCTCTGAGTACTGGGAGGAGGCTCAGCAGGTTTGTGCCACCCCCTCTCCTGCTCCCTGTAAAAAGTAATGTGCTTGAAATGTGGATCAGACTTATGGGGGGCCCTTAGTATAGCCATGGTCACTCCCTACTCCTTGGTCTGCACATGCCAGATTCCAAACAAGGGAAGCCGGACAACAGAGTTTGGGACAGACCCGGAGCTGACCAGTTTTAAGCCTTTCAAGCCTCGATGGGAGCTGCAGTCCCAGACCCATCCAAGGACTGATTTTCCCTCCAAATTTTTCTCTAGGTCTTTCTAGAACCTTTGGGCCAAAGTTGCTTTTATTTAGAAATGTATTTCACAAGTTGGATGGCTTACCCCACCTGCCTTTGAACATGTCTCTTGGTAGATGGTAGATTTTGGAGGGTGTGTGTATATTCAAGTTTCTTTGATCTCTATTTTCGGTAAAACCACAAAAACAAACAAACAAACAAACAAACAAAAAACAACCCACACTGGTTGTAAGAACAAAGCACGTGCATACAGCATGGCATGGAGGTGGGTCTCTCATAAACACTCTCCCTGCGTGAGTCCCATGCCCAGGATCAATCAGACTCCCAGGGTGGTGTGTCGGTCCTCACATTAACGCACGCCGCAGGGCTGCCACGGTGTCAGACCACGGTGGGCAGCTTGGAACGGCAGAGGCCTGGCAGGGAAACACTCAAGCTCTGGAGCCAGGCTCCCAGGATTCAAGTCCCGGCTCCACGCTCCCCAGCCCCATCTATGTGATGGGGTCGGCACCCGGGGCTCGTGGTGTGGGTGGATTCCTTGGGGAATGTGTGCCATGTCTGGCACTGCTGCTACTGTCTTGACCCTCGCAGGTACCGCCGGCTCCTGCCTGGTTGAAGCCAGGCTTTCCCCAGAACGCTTCGGTAAGCTGCAGATTCATGGAAACGGCCTTCGTTTCCTGCACTGAACTCACTCCACGGTGCCCTGCCACATCCCGGCTGTAGTGAGTTATGAATGTGGCGGCTCCCGGGGCCGCCCACCGTCTTCCTCCACAGGGTCTTCCTAGCCCAGGCAAACAGGCCCAGAGGATGGTGAGTATGTGCCAGGTCCGCCAAGTCCCGGCCTGTGCTCACCTCCAGAGGCCTGAGCCTTGAAGCGATGTAATTAACTGTCCTCTAGTTAATTAATACTGCTGACAGCAGCTTAAGAATACAGGTGCATTTTAATCATTACGGCTCCGCCACTAAAATCTGCCACATCCTTCCTGCGGGAAACCAATTCAAGACCCACTCCGACCAGGCATCTATCAGTCGAGATTGATTTCCTTATTAATTTGTTGGTATGCTGCACTTCAGCTAGCTCTGTTTATTTCCCCTGGCCTCTAGTCCCTGATGGTGGCTACTGTTTTTTCCCTGCTTCTCACTCCCTTTCCTTCACCCCATCAATATTCTCCCATCAATGCAGAAATCGAATTCCCTGACTGTGGATTGGTTGGATAAGAGTGAGTGCCCCTGTGGATACAAAGGTCAGTCTGTCCTTCAGAGTCTGGGGCATCTGACACCTCCCAAACCCAGAGGTTTCTTTTCAGTCTGAGGTGCCTACTCTGTTCTCTAACTTTTGGTTTACACATAAAATTTAGCATAGCCCTGTGTGTGTGTGTGTGTGTGTGTGTGTGTGTGTTACTGGGGACTGAACTCAGGGGCATTCTACCTCCAAGCTATACCCCCAGCCCTATTTCTTATACTTTATTTGAAACAGGGTCTCACTAAGTTGTGGAGAGCCTAACTAAGCAGCTGAGGCTGGCTGCCAACCCGGATCCTCCTGTCTCAGCCTCCCAAGTACTGGGATTACAAGGGTGCACCACCACGCCAGGCTTCCCCTTGTGGTTTTTAAAATTCACAAAATTATCAGGTTTATGTATCCATCTGCTCATAGAAAGGCCATAAAGAACAATGATGAGCCAGGCATGGTGGGCGGACGTCTGTAATCCCAGTACACGGGAGGCGGAGACAGGAGGATCACAGGTTCATGGCCAGCCTCAGCAATGTGGCGAGGCCCTCCACAACTTAGTGAGACCCTGTTTCCAAATAAAGAATAAAATATGGCTGTAGCTCGAAGGTTGAATGCCCCTGGCATACCACGAAATATAAAAACCCAAACCAAGCAACCATGATCAGTTCATGGATTTAAAAAACTACCCACTGGCCACCCCAGTGTGGTTGGGCAAAACCACTTAACAGTGCTGGAGAAGCAAATGGCACTGGTGTCTGCCGTGGGCTATCCTGGGAGAACAGCAGCCTGGAGGCTCCGTGGTTGAGGCTGGACTCCCAGGCTGCAAGCGCTGCTGCCTCGAACGCCTGCAGCCTCAGCCTCAGCCTCCGACTGGGTGCAGACAGGAAACCTCCAGTCATCGCGCCGTTGGGAGGACCGGCTCCCAGGCCACAGCGTCGCTTGCCTGCACCGCTGGGGACACGCGGGGCTGCAGCAGGTGAGCCGAGGTGCAGGTGGCCACTGAGCAGGCGCAGCAGACCTGGCTGCCTACCCGCCGAGGGCCAAGATCTGCCCCACGCGAGAGTTCCACAGACAATGGGCAGAAGCACCCTGCTTTTCTCCTAATTCTGAACAGGGACCCCGAGGTCACCTCCCTGGTGGCATTTCTCTATCAGTCTTGTGGGACGAGGGGACAGTGATGGAGACAGTGATGCCTGTTTCTCTGAGGGCCTCTGGGGTCCTCCAAAGTGACTTTTGTGTATAACACGGAGCCTGGAATTGGAGTCGGGCCTGTTCAATTTGGCTTTTCAAATCTGTTCTTTCTCCCGCAATCCCTCCAGGACAGGGTAACAAATAGGATCCGTTTTATTTATGGAGAGAGGGAGAGATTGCTCACAGTGATTTCTCTAGCAGGCGATGATGCCAGACAATCAAATGTTGTAAGTCACACAGGCCCATGGTGTGCAGTTGCAAAATGCTCCCGAAACAGAAAACTCTACATCACATAATGTTTGCAACCTACTGAAAACATCCCCTGTGCCAGACCCAGCTCAAAGATCATCTTCCATGAGGAAAGGAGTCTGTTTTACAGGCGAGGAAGCTGAGGTTCGGAGAGGCGAGGTCATCTGGCTGGAACACAGCAGAGCTGGGAGTTGAATTCGAGCCTACCCAGTATGAGTTAGTGCTTTTAACCGAGAGGGACTTGCTGCAGCCTTGCTCTGCACGGTGTGACCTCAGGACCAGCATCATCTGAGTCACCCAGGACTTGCTAAGCTGTGGCATCATGTTGGGTGTGGTGGCCCGCGCTGTCATACCAGTACTTGGGAGGCTGAGACAGGAGGACTACGGTTTTGAGGCCAGCCACAGCGATTTAGCAAGTCCATTTCAGAATGAAAAAATATAAAAGGGCTGTAGCTCAGAGGTAGACTGACTGCCCCTGGGCTCAATCCCCCGTACTGGGGGGCAGAAGTGTGGGGGGGGTAGACCCAACAGCAACACAATTGCAGCATCAGGACCTCCCAGGACCCGACTCAGAATCTACATCGTCAAGACCCCGGTGGCTCAGGAGCATGGTCATTTGAGACGTGCTGGGGATACAGCATCACTGTTTGTTGGTTTTAACAGATCTTTTCTGTGCAAGCTTCAGCTCAGCAACTGCATCTCCTCCGTGGGCCATAGACTTCGATGAAAGTATTAGAATGTGTCAAAAAACAATGGGCCCGGGTTAACTGCCCAGCAGAACATCTCGATGGGTTGATGCTTCTCTAATCTCTCTGTCAAACAAGCACTCACAGGCGCAAGCAAGGCCGTAAACCAGACGACCGGGGCGCGCTGCACCTCTGCGTGAAAATCTGACGGCGCTTTGAATTACAGAGGATCAAGATTAATCCTGGCTCGACTTGGAGGGAGCTTTCAGGCCGAATGGTTTGGACATAAAAGCAGTTTGCTCTAACGCGTCAGGTGGAAGCGGTGACAACTCTATTGCCTGGTGCCAATTACGTTTATGGGTTTGTCCCCAGGAGTGCTAGGAAAATGTCACCGTTAGTGCTCAAGTATCGCCAGCCGGGGGCTCTGTCTAGTGCGGTGCTTTTGAAGAGTCATGAATACATCTGCGTGGTCGACAACGCTGCCCGGTGACGGCATGCATTGGAATGGTTCGTGTGGGAGAAGAGGCCAGGGCAGAGCCTCCGCTGCAGTGCCCATGCTGCTGGAAGGACCGTGCACACAGATCACCTGGGGGGTTGGCAAAGTGTAAATCTGACACAGGTCCCGGGGTGGGGGGACGGGCAGGGGGCTCTGCTGCATTACTAACGAGTGCCCTGCAGGATCATGCACGCTGCTGCCGCTGGTCCAGGGACTGCCCTGGGGATGTGGGAAGAGCATGGGCCTAGGGGGCTGGCGGGCCAGGGCTCCCAGCCTAAGCCTGCCCCAGGAGCTGTGTGGGGTTAGGCGAGTTGCTTAGCCTCTCTGAGCTTTCTCATATGCAGAATGGAGCTCACTTCTGCCTTGAGGGTCTTTGGGGATAAAGTTTGGGCGTAAGTTCCCTTCCCATGCCCCGGGAGGCAGGTGAGACGTGTTCTGTGTCCCTTGCGCCACAGGCTCAGCTGAGACCCGGGCTTCTTTCCCATAGCAGCTGGTTCCCTCTCCCACGGCACGGCTCTCTCTCTCTCGGTGCTCCTGATGGCTGGGCTGGACCACTCTGCTGAGGGTGCCCTGTGCATTAAAGGCCTGGCCTCTACCCGCTAGACACCAGCAGTGCCCTGTGTCCCCTGCTTGTGACAACCCCAAATATCTCCAGCTATTGTCGAATGCCCCTGGAGGCCCAAGTCAGCCATGGTTAGGAAGCACTGTTCTAATTAGCAATTTATATTAATAATCCATTTGACAGTAAGTGTTGAGGACCTACTTTGTGCCAGATCATACAACAGGAATATGGTGATCTTTCAGACAAACAAGGTCCCTGACCCCGCGGAGACCTTTTTCCTTCTGCAGCCTTAGTCTTTTCAACTGTAAAATGGGTATAACCAGGCTGCAGAGCCCCTGGATTTGCTGGATAGATAAAATGGCTTTGTACTGCAGGTGCCTGGCCCTGGGCATGAGGCAACATCAGTGACTGGGGGTGTGACGGTGTGGGAATTGGACTCGGTGTGGGGAGAAGCAAGTGTGGGCAGGACGGCTGGACAGCAGAGCCAGGAGGAGCTAGGCGCCAGGACAGGCGGGGAGGGTGCCACAGGAGGAAGGCAGGAGAGCCAGTGTGGCGGAAAGACGGGGCCGGGACTGGAGAGAGCTAAGAGCAGGGGACGACAGGGAGAGGGACACGGAATGACAGGGAGGGGAAGAGACAGGCGCAAACAGACCTGTACCAGTGGTGCAGGATGGAGAGGGAGACCACGGGAAGGGAAGAAGAGCTGGGACTGAAGGGGATCCCCAGGATGCAGATCGCTGCAGGGGCCGGGGCAGCGGCGCTTACGTTTGTCTTAAGCACACCTGATTTGGGCTTTAAAGGGTTAAAGTTCCTAGAAGGGCCACTTGCTAGTTCAGTCCACTTCTTTGCATGGGGCCCTCCCTGGAGGGCAGCCTTGGAAGGGCCAAGTGGTGCCACTACAGCAGCCGTGTGAGGGGACTGAGGCTGGGATAACTGCCCGCAGAGGACCCCCACGGACAGCATCCGCTCCCTGGACCCAGCGCTCCAGAAGCACCCGTGTGACGAGCGCGTGACGCCTGAGCGAGGTCCAGCTGGGGCAGTAAGGCGGTGTGGCTGCTGCGGGAAGGCAGCGGCAGGCCCGGAAGCCCCCTTGGGTGCTGAGGTTCACGCATCACGCTTTTACGACGACAGTGTTGCGAGCACAGGGCGGCGGGGAGCTCTTGGTTTTATTAGCGCTGTATTACGAGAACAGTCCAAGTGCCGGGCTTGCTGGGGCCACGAGTCACCGTGCTGGTTCTGCAACGACCTTCCACAGCTCCTGCAGAGAGAGAGGGCGGCTGCTGAGGCGGGCGGCGAAGTGCCAGTTTTATCAGGGAAAACAGCGAGTCAAAGGCAGCAGGTGGGTGCTGCGCGAGCCAGGGGCAGTGAGACCCATGCGGGCGTGGCGGCTGCCCAGCCTCCAAGGCCCGGGCTGTTCTGTTCTTTTGGTTTTACCATGGCAGACAGGCTGCGTGGACAAGGTCCAGCACCAACGCCAGGGCATCCGGGTATCACACAGCCTCAAGGGACCAGGGGAATGGAGCAAGTCACCAGGGTCTCCCCATTTGGGGGGTTCACCATGTTCTGAGGCTGCGGACTTTCATAGGAGCTGAGCTTCTCTTTTTTGGGGGTCCTGGGGATTGAACCCAGGGGCCCTCTACCTCCGAGCTACACTCCCAGCCCTATATTATTATTTTGAAACAAGGTCTCACTCGGTTGCTGAGGATCTCACTAAGTTGCTGAGGCTGGCCCTGAATCTGTGATCCTCCTGCCTCAGCCTCCCGAGTACTGGGATTACAGGGGTAGGCCACCAGGCCCGGAATAATGCCACTCTTAACTCAGCAAGTTCTTGGTGGCAGCCTCGGATCCTCACTAGCAATCACTGCCTGTTGCCGTCTATGTAGAGGCTGACGAGGATGAAGGCAGGGAGGCCGCCGGAGGGGCGGAGGCAACGAATGGTAAGAAAGACCTTTCTGGAACCCCACAGGGGGCCCACACAAGTTCAACCCTGCATCCCGGGAAAAGGAATGGGGGCAGCGGGGGAGAGGCCACCTTCCCCTCGTGCTCCCTGTCCTCCTCGGAACGAGGCCTGGGTCCCTGTGGGCCCAGAGGAAGACAGGCTGCAGCCAGAAGGCAGAGAACAGAACAAAAGGCCCCCATGAATCCGGCTCCTGGTAATTTTAGGGGTGATTCTGGTGATTGCTCTACAGGAAGTGGTGTGGCTACAGGATTAAGTCCTGGCTCTGCCGCTTCCTGTTGGGTGTCTCAGCCATGTCTATGGTGGCTGTGAGCATTAACCAAGATGGACAAAGGTGATCAGCAGAGCCGATGTGAGGGCACCCCGCTGGGCCAGAGCCAGCGGGGCCCACCAGTCTGTCCCCACAGGGCCCTGCACTGAGAATTCCTGCTCCCGAGCAACCTTCCGCCCCCGGCCCTGCTTCCTCTGGACTCTGAACTGCCCACAGGGGAGGAATGTGCTGCCAGGTTGTTGGTGGAGGTCTGCCACCTGCAGGCTCTGGGCAGGGCCTGCGTCTGGGGGGTTTGGTTCATCACCTGCTCTGCCGGGAGGCAGCCAAAGCAAGCCGGGCCGTGCCCGTGGGTGGACCTACCAGCTGCCGGATGCGCTCGTAGATGAGCAGCTGCGGGAAGGAGGCCTCGACCGGCTCCACCGCGAAGCGCAGCTTGCCGTCCGCCAGCTTCTCCAGCGCGAGCAGCGAGGAGCGGAAGTGGTCGTAGGCCTCGCACGTGACGTCCAGGTGCCTCAGCGTGAAGTTGAGCCTGCGAGGCAACGGCAGCGCCACTGTCACTCCAGGGGGCGGGCTCTGGTGTTTGCTCACGGCTTGCTTCTTGTCGCTCA
>PVLC010049971.1:0-10242 GCA_004027655.1 Graphiurus murinus | reverse complement strand
GGTACTAGCGATTGAACTCAGGGGCATTCTACCTCTGAGCTACACCCCCAGTCCTATATTTTTTTATTCTTTATTTTGAAACCGAGTCTCATTTAGTTGCAGAGTGCCTCACTAGGTAGCTGAGGCTGGCCGCGAACCCGGATCCTCCGGTCTCAGCCTCCCGAATGCTGGGATTACAAGCGTGCACCACCACGCCCGGCCAAAGGTATTTTCTTTTACAAGATTTTTTTTTTTTAATACTGGGTATTGAACCCAGAGGCATTCTACCTCTGAGCTACACCCGCAGCCCGATTTTGTTTCTTATTTGGAAACAGGGTCTCACTAGGTTGATTAGAGTCTCACTACTTGCTGAGGCTGTTCTCAAACCTGCGATTCTCCTGTCTCCGCCTCCCAAGTACAGAGATTATAGGTGTATACCACCACACCTGGCTTGAGATCCTCAAAAGGCTAGTTGAGCCTGGAAGTGCATGCCTATAATCCCTGTAAATTTGAGACCTAGTGAGACCCTGTTTCCAAATAAAAAACAAAATCAGAGGCCGGGCGTGGTGGTGCAAGCTTGTAATCCCAGTACTTGGGAGGCTGAGACTGGAGGATCCCGGTTCGAGACCAGCCTCAGCTGTTTAGTGAGGCCCTGTGCAACTTAGTGAGACCCTGTTTCAAAATAAAGAATAAAAAATAGGGCTGGGGAGCCGGGTGTGGTGGCGCACGCTTGTAATCCCAGCATTCGGGAGACTGAGACCGGAGGATCCGGGTTCGCGGCCAGCCTCAGCTACCTAGTGAGGCACTCCGCAACTTAGCGAGACCCGGTTTCAAAATAAAGAATAAAAAATAGGGCTGGGGGGTGTAGCTCGGAGGTAGAATGCCCCTGAGTTCAATCCCCAGTACCGCAAAAAAAAAAAAAAAATAGGGCTGGGGATATAGCTCGGAAGTAGAATGCCCCTGGATTCCATCCCCAGTACCAAAAAAAAAAAGAAAAGAAAAGAAACAAAATCAGGCTGCGGGTGTAGCTCAGAGGTAGAATGCCTCTGGGTTCAATCCCAATGCAACAAAAAATTTAAACATTTTTTAAAAATAAATAAATAAATAAATAAGGCTGGCATGTAGTTCAGTGGTAGAGCACCCCTGGTTCAATCCCCAGTGCTACACCCCCAAAAAGATCCACAAAAGAATAAAGAAAACCTTTTAAAAGGTGGACATATTATTCCATATTCTCCACACTATGGAATTTTACAGGCTATTTTAGAAAAGAAAAATACTCTGATATTTTGTTAAAAAGCAATAAAAATGTTAAAGCATAGCTGGGCATGGTGGCATACACCTGTAATCCCAGTACTTGAGAGGCTGAGACAGGAGGATCGCAGGCTCGAGACCAGCCTCAGAAACTTAGTGTGACCCTTAGAAACTTGGCAAGACCCTCCCTGTTTCAAATAAAAAATAAAAAGGGCTGGGGGTGTAGCTCGGAGGTAGACTGCCCCTAGGTTCAATCTATAGTACCAAAAAAAAAGTTAAAGCACAGACCAAATTATATTTGTCATTTTGAACTCTAATCCTTTACCAATTATTCAAATATGGTATGATGACCCCTGAGATTGGATTTTAAAAATATTGAAAATAACCTGAGACAATATTTGCTCCTGTCATTGTGTGAAACCAAGAGTCCCATAGTACCATTGCTATGGTGTGTATGTGTGTTGCTGGAGATTGAACCCAGGGCCTTGGCATGCTAGACAAGCATATACTTGTGGTTTTTTGTTTGTTTGTTTTTTTCAGTACTGGGAATTGAACTCAGAGGCATTCTACCTTTGCCAGCCCTATTTTTTTTCTTCTTTATTTTGAAACAGGGTCTCACTAAGTTGCGGAGTGCCTCACTAGGTAGCTGAGGCTGGCGGCAAACCTGGATCCTCCAGTCTTAGCCTCCCAAATGCTGGGATTACAAGCGTGCGCCACCACACCTGGCCATATACTTGTATTCAGTGTCTTTGGCTGAGAATTTTAGTAAAAATTAAGTTTTATTAGCTAAGGATTTAAGTTAAAATATATTAGTTTTGTAATCTTAGTACTTGGAAGACTGAGACAGGAAGGTTCAAGGCCAGCCAGCCTCAGCAACTTAGTGAGACTCTCAGCAATTTAGCAAGACTCTGTTTCCAGATAAAAAATAAAAAGGGCTGGGGGGTGTCGCTCAGAGGTAGGATGCCCGTGGATTCAATCCCCAGAATCACAAGCAAACGAAAAATGTAGTAGTGAATGTAATGATTCAGTAGTGAATGTAATGATTCCCAAATTTTGTTCAGTGTTTTTTGTTGGTGGTAGTGGTGGTGGTGGTTTTTGTGGTACTATGGACTGAATCCAGGGGCATTTCACCTCTGAGCTACACTCCCAGCCCTATTTTATTTTTTATTTTGAAACAGGGTCTCACTAAATTGTAGAGGACCTCACTAAGTTGCTGAGGCCGGCCACAAACCTGTGATCCTCCTGTCCCAGCCTAAGTACTAAGATTACAAGTGTGCACTACCACACCTGCTTTTTTTTGTTTCTTTTTTAAAAAGATAGCCAGGCTTGGTGGCCACACTGGTAATCCCAGGATTTGGGAGGCTGATACCGGAGGATCCAGGTTAGCGCCAGCCTCGGCTGCTTAGTGAGGTCCTCTACAACTTAGTGAGACCCTGTTTCAAAACAAAGAATGAAAAATAGGACTGGGGGTGTAGCTTAGAGGTAGAATGCCCCTGGGTTCAATTCCCAGTAAAGCAAATAGATAAGATAAGATAAAGGTTTGACCAGAAGAACATACTTAAGATACTTGTGACATTTTTTCCTAGCAAAAAATGTAGAGCCGGGGAGGCTGAGACCGGAGGATCCAGGTTCGAGGCCAGCCTCAGCTACCTAGTGAGGCACTCTGCAACTTAGTGAGACCCAGTTTCAAAATAAAGAATAAAAAATAGGGCTGAGGGTATAGCTCGGAGGTAGAATGCCCCTGAGTTCAATCCCCAGTACCGCAAAAAAAAAAAAAAAAGAAAATGTAGAGATTTTCCACCTCCAATTTCTATTGACATTTGTTCTGCAACCATATGGCATTTTTAATTTGGTCAAAAAAAATGTGTATAGTGTGATAGAGGTACCCGCTCTAATGATGGCTTTAGTTTTTATCCTGTCCATAATTATGGTTTTGTCCTAACCTATTTGACTTGATGTTTTTTTGTTTTTTTTTTTTTTTTTTTTGCGGTACTGGGGATTGAACTCAGGGGCATTCTACCTCCGAGCTATACCCCCAGCCCTATTTTTTATTCTTTATTTTGAAACCGAGTCTCACTAAGTTGCGGAGTGCCTCACTAGGTAGCTGAGGCTGGCCTCGAACCTGGATCCTCCGGTCTCAGCCTCCCAAATGCTGGGATTACAAGCGTGCGCCACCACGCCCGGCTTGATGTATTTTTTTAATCTGTGATATGTACTTAAAATTTTTGCCTTTCTGGGTTGGGGTCATTGCTCACGGTAGAGCACTTTCCTAGCATGCCTGAGGCAGCACATTTAATCCCCAGCACTACCGAAAAAATAAAAACTTTGCATTTTTTGCCTAGGCACACAGAGGACATTAGTAACATTAAGAATGTGTTGTCTTTTCAAATGAAAATTTAACAGTTTCCAATTTGTTTAGGAGTGAAAGAAGAGCAAGACTCCTTTGCTCCTTTGAATCTTTTTTTTTTTTTTTTTTGCGGTACTGGAGATGGAACCCGGGGGCATTCTACCTCCAAGCTACAGCCCCAGCCCTATTTTTTTTTTTTTTTTTTTTTTTTTTGGCGGTACTGGGGATTGAACTCAGGGGCGTTCTACCTCCGAGCTATACCCCCAGCCCTATTTTTTATTCTTTATTTTGAAACCGAGTCTCACTAAGTTGCGGAGTGCCTCACTAGGTAGCTGAGGCTAGCCGCGAACCCGGATCCTCTGGTCTCAGCCTCCCGAATGCTGGGATTACAAGCGTGCGCCACCACGCCCGGCTCCTATTTTTTTATTCTTTATTTTGAAACAGGGTCTCACTAAGTTGAGGAGAGCCTCACTAAGCAGCTGAAGCTGGCCAGGAACCCGGATCCTCCAGTCTCAGCCTCCCAAATGCTGGGATTACAAGCGTGCACCACCGGCCCAGCTGAAGACACCTTTGAATCTTTTTTTTTTGCGGTACTGTGGATTGAACTCAGGGGCATTCTACCTCCGAGCTATACCCTCAGCCCTATTTTTTATTCTTTATTTTGAAACAGGGTCTCACTAAGTTGCAGAGGGCCTCACTAGGTAGCAGATCCTCTGGTCTCAGCCTCCCAAATGCTGGGATTACAAGTGTGTGCCACCACGCCTGACTTCCTTTGAATCTTAACTCCTGTAACTACTTTCTGTATTACCTTGGACACCTTATACTTGCCTAACTTTGTTTCTTTGTAAATTGAAAATAATAATAGTGCCTACATCAAAGGACTGTTGGGAGGACTGAAGATACATTATTTTAGAACAGGGCTGGGAGCACAGTAAATATTCTATATGGGATTGTCTTTGCTGTTGTTGTTGTTATTATATAACAATAATAATTATTATCATTATTATTGCTCTCTCAGTATTGAATTCACATGATTGAGGAAATAACTTGGGCCAGGCAGGTGGTACACATCTATTATCTCAGTATTTGGGAGGCTGAGACTGGAGGATGACAGATTCAAGGTCAGCCGCAGCAACTTAGGAAGACCCTCAGCAACTTAGTGAGACCCTGTTTCCAAATAAAAATTAAATAGGGCTGAGGTGTAGCTCAGAGGTAGAATGCACCTGGGTTCAATCCCCAGCTCCACAAAAGAAAAAAAAAAAGTCTTATTTCTATCTTCTTCCATATTTACCAAAGTAAGATACTCAATTAAAATCAGTGGATTTGTTGGGTGTGGTGTGCATGCCTATACTCCCAGTATTTGGGAGGCTGAGACAGTAGGATTGCAGGTTCAAAATCAGCCTTAGTAATTTAGTGAGAGAAATTTAGTGAGCAACTTGTTTCCAAATAAAAATAAAATAGAACCAGGCATGGTGGCACACGCTTGTAATCCCAGTACTTGGGAGACTGAGACAGGAGGATCATAAGTTTGCAGCCAGCTTCAGCTACTTAGTGAGGCCCTCCACAACTTACTGAGATCCTGTTTCAAAATAAACAATAAAAAATGGGGCTGGGGATATAGCTCAGAGGTAGAATGCCCCTGGGTGCAATCCCCAGTCCCCTCCCCATACACACACACACACACACACACACACACACACACATACAGAAAATAATCAGTAGATTTTTTTTTCTGTATAGACTCTTCCAAATAATTTGTTGCTCTAGCAAATAGAAAATTTTTGCTGTTGTTTGCAGTGGCTTCATGGTTTATGCTATTAGAGAAAGGTTTTAATTGTGGCTTTTCTTTTTATACCAAGTCTTGCCACTCAGAGTTGTCAAACATTTTCACTTATGCACTGTCAAAGAGGATCCTAGGGTTGAGTGGACCCTTGCAGGCAGCCCAATTCCACCTTGCACGGTGGCTAAGAATCTCATTCATATTTTTTCTGACATGTGGTCACCCAGCCACTGAGGACTTCTGATAATAGGAAACTCACAGCTTATCAAAAATAATTATTTTATTGTAGACAATGCTTGTCACTTGAAATCTATTTGTAGTTGATATCTGCTTCCCTGAAACTATACCTTGTTGCTTTTTGTTCTGTCTCCTGAAGCTTACATGACTGCTCCTTCTTCCTCTTTATTGCTTTAGCTATTTGAAGATGACTTTCATATCATTTATCAAACCTTTCCTCTAGGCTAAACATTCCCTAGATGACGTGTTTCCAAATCCTTCTTCATCCTAATCCTGTACCCAATCTCTCATGTCAGCGCCCTTCTCCATCTGTACACAGCACCCAGGACTGAACGCAGTCTTGAAATACATGCTGACTGTCAAAGACCCCAGCCTCAACTGCGCGAATCACTAGGACTACAGGCATGCACCACCGGACCCAGTTTACGATTAATTTTTTTTTTTTTTTTTTTTTTTTTTTTTTTTTGTGGTACTGGGGATTGAACTCAGGGGCATTCTACCTCCGAGCTATACCCCCAGCCCTATTTTTTATTCTTTTATTTTGAAACAGGGTCTTACTAAGTTGCGGAGTGCCTCACTAGGTAGCTGAGGCTGGCTGCAAACCCAGATCCTCCAGTCTTAGCCTCCCAAATGCTAGGATTACAAGTGTGCGCCACCACACCCAGTTCGATTAATTTTTTAAACACAGATGCACAACTATAAAATTATTGTCACATTTCACTGGCTACTCTCAGCCTATTGTTCACCACGTCAAATGCATTAAAATGTTGATGCTGTCCATTCGTTAGCCATCTCTCTTGGCTCTGTGACATCTGAAAATTAAATTTTAGTATGTGTTCCTTCTTCATATTCATTCAAGCAATGCACAAAACTGTGATAAGGGAAAGACACCAAGTACTGAGTCCTGGGCGCTGACAATGGAGACTGCCTTCCTGTTCAATATAATCTACTACTAAACATCTTCTAGGAAGACTTGTTTGCATGTTCAAATCCATATAACCATACTCTAATCCAGATCCTATTTTCTCTGCTTATCCATGTAACACTAAGTTTCCAAAATCTGAATAGACTATCTTTGCTATTTCTGAACCAATCACCAGGTAGCCATGGGGTTTTTGTTTGTTCATTTGTTTTTTTCCTTAAAAGGGGTTGTGGGGTATAGTTCAATGGTACAGCATGTGCTTAGCATATGCAAGGCCATCAGTTCAATCCCCAGTTCCCCCAAAAATTTTTAGAGCATTTTGTCATGACTTGTTCATGGTGACCCACATGTTATTGGGCACCCACCTTTTTTTTTGGCAGTACTGGGGATTGAACTCAGGGGCATTCTACCTCCGAGCTATACCCTATACCCCCAGCCTTATTTTTATTCTTTATTTTGAAACCGGGTCTCACTAAGTTGCGGAGTGCCTCACTAGGTAGCTGAGGCTGGCCGCGAACCCGGATCCTCTGGTCTCAGCCTCCCAAATGCTGGGATTACAAGCGTGCGCCACCACGACCGGCTTTTTTTTTTTTTTTTTTTTTTTTTTTATACTAGAGATTGAACTTTAGGGGGCATGGAGCTACAACCCCAGTTCTTTGTGGGGTTTTTTGTTGTTGTTGTTGTTGTTGTTTTTGCGGTACTATGGCTTGAACTCGGGGGCAATCTACTTCCGAGCTCTACCACCCAGCCCTATTTTATTCTTTATTTTGAAACAGGGTCTCACTGAGTTGCAGAGGGCCTAAGTAACTGAGGCTGGCCTCAAACCTGGATCCTCCTGGATTACAGCATGTGCCACCATGCCAGCTTTATTTTTTATTCTGAAACAGGGTCTTGCTAAGTTGCTGAGGCTGGCCTTAAACCTGTGATCCTCTTGTCTCAGCCTCCCAAGTACTGGGATTACAGGCCTGCACCACCACACCTGGCTCTATTGCCTTTTTTCTAGAGCTCACAGACCATCTGTTTAATAACCCTTTCTGAAATTTTCCCATAACTTGTCCATAAATCCATGGCTTGTGTTCCAGATGGCACCTTGCCTTTTGTCCTGTGTTTGAAGACATGAGTTAGTTGAATCACTCATCTCTGCGATTTCTCGCAGTCCTTCAGTAGCTGAGAAGGACGTTTGTGTGCATGCCAGGTATGCAGGAGCAGGACACAGTGGGTGGGTGCCTCTGAGAGGGGCTCCTGGCTGAGATCAAGGGATCAGAGATCAGGAGTGAGGAGGCAGATGCCTGACAGGAGGATCAGGGGAAGCAAGTGAGAGAGCTGGGGTGGAGAGGGGCTCACTGGTGCCAGTTATTTGTCCTGGACTGTATTACGTTTGGAACAGGAGCGTGGGTGGTCTTGGAAAGGGAAGGGCACCAGAAGCTAGATGAAAATGAATCCCTGGCTGGTAGCTGCATCCAAGGCCTCCCTGACAACCTGTAACTGGCTGCTTGAATACACAGTTTGTCCTTAAAGGCCCCTCTTCATGGAATTTATTAGTTTTTTTTGTTGGTTTTTTTTTTCTTTTTTTGGCAGTACTGAGGATTGAACCCAGGGGCATTCTACCTCTGAGCTACACCCCCAGCCCTATTTTTATTCTTTACTTTGAAACAGGGTCTCACTAAGTTTAAGAGGGCCTCACTAAGTAGCTGAAGCTGGATGCAAACTGGCCATCCTCCTGTCTCTGCCTCCCAGGTACTAGGATTACAAGCGTGCACCACCACGCCTGGCTGTAATTTATTAGTTTTTATTTTTTATTTTTATTTTTATTTATTTATTTTTTTTTTGCAGTACTGGGAGTTGAACTCAGGGGCATTCTACCTCCGAGCTATATCCCCAGCCCTATTTTTTAGTCTTTATTTTGAAACCGAGTCTCACTAAGTTGCGGGGTGTCTCACTAGGTAGCTGAGGCTGGCCGCGAACCCGGATCCTCCGGTCTCAGCCTCCCGAATGCTGGGATTACAAGCGTGCGCCACCACGCCCGACTTATTAGTTTTTATAATTAACTCGTGTGTATATAAGTGTGTGTGTGTGTGTGTGTGTGTGTGTGTGTGTGTGTGTATTTATTGGGGATTTAACCCAGAGGCATTCTACCTCCAAGCTATACCCCAGCCTATATATATATATATATATATGTGTGTGTATATATATATATATATATGTGTGTATATATATATATATACACACATATATATATATATATGTATTTTTGTTTTGTTTTGTTTTTATTTTGAAACAAGGTCTCACTAAGTTGCTGAGGGTCTTGCTAAATCTCTGAGGTTGGCCTCCAATCTGTGATCCTCCTGTCTCAGCCTCCTGAGTACTGGGATTACAGGTGTGCACCACCATACCTGGCTAACTCATTCTTTAGTTGTTCTAATTCCTCTTCTTCCTCTCTTTTTTTATATAATTTAATTGATACAATGTAATTATCAACTGTCAATGTAATTATCAATTACATTGTATCAATTAAAGTAGCTGAGGCTGGCTGGGAACCCAGTTTCTCCTGTCTCTGCCTCCCAACTACTGGGATTACAAACATGCACCACCATGCCCCCTGATTTTTGTCACTATCTCCTCCCCATCCTACCAATCTTTATCAGATTCTGGGTTTTGACCTTCCTGACAAGGTTGTTGATGAGCATTTTTCTATCAGGAACAGCACTTTAAAAACACTACAGCAGGACATGGTGGTGCACGCTTGTGCCTCAGCTACTTAGTGAGGCCCTCTGCAACTTAGTGAGACCCGGTTTCAAAATAAAGAATAAAAAATAGGGCTGGGGGTGTAGCTCGGAGGTAGAATGACCCTGGGTTCCATCTCTAGTACCACAAAAAATAAAATAAAATAAATAAAAACACTTGTGACAAGTGTCCTGGTGCTAATACAGACTGAGAGAGATTCCTAACACAGTTTTTACAGCTTCCTGCCTCTCCTTTGTCAGCACCTTCGAATCAGGGAGAGCTGCCAGTCTCCACAATGGGCTTTGTGCAGAGCAAGTGCTCAACTGGGGCTGCAGCAAAGGGAATAGTGTGCTCCTCCTTTTACACCTGGCTCTTTAAAATCTGAGCCCTGATAGAGTCCATTCTACAGCTATTTGTGTCTCTCTCATATAAATTCTGACTGTGATGGGAATTTGCTTTTTCAGAGGTGCCCAGCACCCAGGAACTATGTTTCCACTTATGATCTCCTGGATTCCTGGCAATCTTTTCACTAAGCTTATCTTTGCAATGCACTTTCCTCATGTAGAGTCTGGGTAGCTAAAACCATGCCCATTAGCACTTTCTTCCCCAGATTCTAATACAAAGAGCACATTTCTTTTTTCACAAGATTCTGATCACCTTTACATCCAAGTCTGTTGTTATAATTTAAAATGCTTCTTCTATCTTCTGATACATAAGATTATCCATCAGACACATCAAGAGTCTGTCAACTACACATGCGAGTGTCAGCAATATTGAAAGGTTGAGGTGCAGCCGGGCGTGGTGGCGCATGCTTGTAATCCCAGCATTCGGGGCGGAGACCGGAGGATCCAGGTTCGAGGCCAGCCTCAGCTACCTAGTGAGGCACTCCGCAACTTAGTGAGACTAGGTTTCAAAATAAAGAATAAAAAATAGGGCTGGGGGTATAGCTCGGAGGTAGAATGCCCCTGAGTTCAATCCCTAGTACTGCAAAAAAAAAAAAAC
>PVLC010049970.1:0-10249 GCA_004027655.1 Graphiurus murinus | reverse complement strand
AAGCACATGATGTACCTACACAATCATATCAAGGTCACTCACTGAAGTGAACCTTAGGGGGAGGGAGGGGGAGGGAATGGGGAGGGAATCGGGGAAGGGGTCAAATGAGAATTGTGTGCAAATATGTTGTTAACAATTTGTACTTAACAAAGATGTATGCTATATTGCACGAGTTATTACAATAAAAAATTTAAAAAAAGAAAGAAAATAAAAGAATGGAGTACATTTGACTCCATTTTGAAATACATAAAGTATATAATTAAACTTGTACTAAGTAAAAAAAAAAAAAAAAAAAAAAAAGAAAGGCTCTATGTAAACACCGGATACCAATAAGAAATTTAAAAATTTCAAGCCTCTTCGGTCTGGGCAAAAAATAATTTAGGATGAAATCACATCTAATGTATATTTCCTAAACACCTTCTCTTGCACTATGCTGGTCTTGGATGAATCCAATTCAGGCTCATACTACACATGCGCAGGTCAGAGGGAGAGGGGGTGAAGGGTTGGACTTCTATGGAGCTGAGTGGTAGCCAAGAGATCAATCATGGCCTTTGTCCTTTTTAATAATAACTACAATGAAGGCCTTCCCATATCAGAGATTATTTATATTGTTGTCTTTACTCTAGTGTTATAGTTATTTGTGGCAATGTTTTTATTTCTTTTTGACAGTAAATTTAGCATGATAATTCCAGCATCTAGTCACATGTCTGGAGCATAGTAGGTCTCAAGATGGGTTTGACAAATGAAAAATAATTTTGGTTTTCATTAAAGAGCCCAAACTGTGGAGGGGGTGATAGCTCAGTGGTAGAACGATTGCCTAGCATGGGTGAGGCCCTGGTCTCAATTATAGCACTATAGTCAATAAAGAAATAAAATAGTCCAAACTATTTGTTATGTTCATTTCTAAGCCCTTTCACACATGGTAGTCTGTGTCATTCCAACTGCAGACATAGGCACACACCACTAGCACCATGTAGTACAGATATAATAGAGATTATTGGATGGAAACTTTATACTTAGAAAAGTCTTAAAATGAGCACAATTGTTAGGATCTCATAATCCCACAGCTTAAGTATAACCAGTGGTTTATAAAGAATCCTATTCCCAATGTGTTCTACTTTAGTTGTTCTCAAAACATATCTCAGATTAATGTCAATATCACTCTCACACTTGTTAGAAATGCAAATTGTTGGCCACAGTCAGACCTACAGACTCCAAAACTCTGGGTAGGGTCAAGAATGTGAATTTTTTCAAGTCCTCTGAGTGGTTCAATGCACACTGAATTTTGAAAATAATTATTCTACAAAATAATAGTGGGAGTAGGGGTTGGGAAAGAATATGCAGGGAACATCTAAGTGATTCTGAACCTTTGGAAGCTCTCTGCCGTGGGAAGTAGCCATGTTAAAGGTGGCTAGGATGAGGATGGGGGCTGGGCCCAGCCTGTTTTCATACTGAGCTGAGAACTGAGGAGTCAGCTTTCCAGTCATCTATCTGAAAAAGGAAGAGTCTCTAGTTCTCACGTCTCTATGGTCTCATCTTCAGAGGTCGGGCTTTTTGGAAGTGATTGGATCTTGAGGACTGCATGAGTGGATTGACCCACTGACAGCTAATGGACTACTGGAAGATGGGACTAGGTAGAGAAAGTAGGTCACTAGGGGAGTGCCCTGGAAGGCTCCTCCTCCTCCTCTTCCTCCCCTCCCTCCCTTCCTTCCTTCCTTCCTTCCTTCCTTCCTTCCTTCCTTCCTTCCTTCCTTCCTTCCTTCCCTCCTGGCTCCCTCAAGATGAATATCTTCCCTCTACCATGCCCTATTGCCATGCTGTTCTGCCTCACCTCAGGCCTGCAAGGATGAAACTGGCTGACTATGAACCATGGACTCATAATCTAAGATGAATCTTTCCTTCTCTAAGTTATTCTTGTCAGGTACTTTGGCCTTGGTGATGAAAAGCCGTCCTCATCATCAGGTGTGTCCCTCTAACCTAGACTTCCAGAAGTGGAAAATGAAGAACAAGTGAGGTATGCAACTTGCCCAGAGTGCCCATTTAGTGGGAGCTGAGGCCCCAACAACTATAGATTAGTGGTTCTCAAATCAGAACCCCCTGGAGGACTTGGCAAACATGAGAGACCAGGCCTAGTCCTACTTCAAGGAGCCTGAGCCTGTGTTCCTTAGGAGCTCTCCAGGTGATTCTGATACACCCCCAAATTTAAACACTTTTCTAGAGCATTAGTTCTCAACTTTTGTCATGAGAAAGGAAGAAAGACATAGACTCAAGGTTGTACCCCAGACAAATGACTTCAGAAACTTCCTGCATCAGCATCTTTCTCAGCATCCAGGTAACCTCAGGTGTATTCAGGGCTGAGGACTGCTGATCTAAAACCAAAACTCATCACCCCATGATGGGCTGTCGCTCCCTTTTAATGAAGGCAATGTTTCCAAACTACCCGGTAAGATGCTGGTTGATGTTTGCTGATCTGGAATTTCTTATGGTCTTCTCTTTCACAAACTGGTATTCCCTCTAAATGGTCTTTGGCAAAGCTTTTCAAGTCTGAGGTTTGTTCTCTGCAAACTTGTCTCCCCTTTCTCTTGGTCCTCCCTTACTTTCTTGAAATATCTTGTGCCTAAGACTTACCTATCACTCCCTGTTCCTTGAGGTTTTCTTACTTCAACCAGCAACACTTACCGTGCTCTTATTTTACTTAGGTCTTTTCTAGAAAGACCCTTCCCCTCCAATTAAGTAGCATGCTCTTCAATGGAGGCATGCTACTGATCTTCATGGGTTACTCTTAGGCCATTTGTATAAAAAACACCCTGAAGTACCTGTTAAAAGGCAGATTCTTGATTCTTCTACAATCCTTGCTAATTAGAATAGTTGGTGTCTAGGCTCAGAGATTTGCCTTTAATAAGACTTTTCAAATGATCCTTTTGACACTTAAGTTTGGGTTTGATCCCTTGCAATGAAGCAGAATGTCACAAAGGCCATCGACTTTTATAGACATCCACTGAACTGACCAATGAGAGGCCAGCTTACATTCCTGATGAAGTAATGTCTCGTAAAGTGTCAATGGATGGTTATGGCAGGCATGCCACTTTTACAGTGGTTGTTTATACCTTAATCAAAGCCGGTTAGGGCTACTGGCCTTGGTTCCTTACCACTGTGGACCACTTTGTGTGCACTTTCAGAAAGGCCTCCCAAAAGTGCTCTGTAATCACATTTATTTATGCCTATCTACTTTCCAGATTTATACTTCAGCAGACCCTATTGTTCTCCTTTATCTGCCCATCCAAGGTTATTCAAGGACAGAGCAGGTGTCTTGCTTTTCCTGGCAGCTATGTAACATTCACCTGTATGCATTTGTACATGTTTTTACAGTACTCTTCTTAATAGTTTCTGGGCGGGCATAATAAGGAAGGCTTGCCCTCTATTTGGGTTTTCAAAGCTTTGATTTCCAAATCAAATACCTAAATTAGCACCCAATCCCTAGTTACTCATTGATTCTTGAAATATCCCATGAACTCCACCAAGTAGAAACGGGAAATGAACTAATACAAGCCATCTGCCGAGTGAACAGATGCTATTTGAAGGACTGGTTTTAAAATTTCACTTTGGTTTTAAAGATTTGTTAGTTGGAAGAGACTGCGTACTTGGCACTGTTTTGTTTTGATGGAAAAATAATTGTAGAGTATTAGTGTTTTTTAAGAGAGTTTATTTGACTGAATCTTCATGCTCACATTTTTGTTCTCAAATATTGAAAAAGTGTTCTCTGCTTGACAAGTGTCATTTAAATCCATATTCCATTTTAAGCATTTTGTATATTGATGAAGTCCATAGTTCTCAAGTCGTCAATGCTTATTGCTTATCAGAATAAGCTAAAGATATTTAAAAATTATTATATCTCAGCTGGATGTGCTGGTGCATGTCTGTAATCCCATTTAGTGAGATTCACAGCAACATAGCAAGACCATATTTCAAAATAAAATATAAAAAGAGCAAAGGGCTGAGAGTGAAGCTTGGAAGTAGAATGGCCCTGGGTTCAATCTCCAGTTACCCCCCCCCCCCAAAAGTATCCCAGGTCTCATACCCAAAATATTTTTTTAAAGAATCTTCACAGAGAGTCCAAGGGATAGGCAAAGAAGAAAACCATACACCAGAAATGAAATGCTTGAAATAACTTAATCAGGATAAATCTCAAGACGTTTAGTTTGTTTCATAACTCTCATTGTGGAAAAAAGAAAAAAAACCCTCTTACAATTTTCCACTATCACCTTAATTTTTATGAAAACTAAATGAAATAATCTTAAATTATTTTTGAAACAAAATGAGCTTAACTATTTAATTTTTAGAGTAGAAGAAAATGCATTTGCAAAAGTTTTGATTTCTAATGAAATTAGGAGAGTGAGCTTAAACTAGGCAAGCTGAATAATTATTTCATATCGCAAAAATTTACTGCAGACTTTAAGTATGAGACATTATGCTTCAGCCTTTGGAGATTAAAAGGTAGAAGACACAATCTCTTGCTAGGGTTCTTTGGTTGCAAGCAACAGAATTCAATTCTGCTAACTAATAGAAAGGAAAACTTATTAGAAGAGTTCAGGAGTACTGGTGGAAAGTATGAGATAGAAGGGAAGGACACAAGATGAAAAGGAAGATAAAAGAAAAAGGAAGAAAAGGAAAGACAAAATCAGAAAATTCCAGAATCCAAATAATTCTGGGATCTTAGTAAAAGCAACTATACAAGTATTTGGGGGTGATGAGGTAGCCTAGGAAGCAAAAGTTAGGTAGAAGGATGGTATCGGGAGAATTCAGGAAAATATAGTTTTAAAATATAGCTTTTTAAAAATCTGGAGAGTTAAGCTAACTCCACCCCTTGGAAGCTTTCTTTGTTTCCTGCACCGCCAAACTCCGGAAAAGCCCAGCCCCCACCTGAAGCCCACATCCATCCTGGAACCTGGAAAGAGGAGGATCCAACTTTTCTGTGACCTGCCCCCACCTGAGGAGCCCACCTATCGCCCAACTGAAACCTGAGAGAGAGGGGTTGGAGAAGAGGACCCCGCCCTCTCTTATATCTTTCTGCACCTCCCTTTGTTCGCCCCTTCCCTCTTGGGACCTGCCCTTGGACTTGTCCGGGTGACCTATTCCCTTTCCACTCCCCTTCCCTTTTTATTCCCTTTCTCCCAGTTTTCCCCTAATTTTTAATAAAATCCTGCCAGATGTTTCTGACTGGCACGTGTTAAAATTCTTTTTTTCATGATACCAAGAACCTGGATTTTGGGGAATCCGTCGTACCCCATAACAGGGGGAATTTGAATGTTGGAATGAACATAGTCCAATTGTTCTTTTCAACCTTTCATTACTAAATTCAAGCTACAAAGTCCCAGGACAGAAGTCAATTTGTCCAGCTCAAGTGATGTGCCCACAGGTTTGGCACGAGAGGCCTGGCACCTTGATTTATAGCCTCAGAGAGACTAGAGGAAATATGTCACCAAAGAAGGATGCTGGGCAGCAAAGCATCCTTCCTCAGACCTTCATGAAATAACTCTAACTAGAAGGCAAACTCAGATGTGCAAGATATAATATTGTAAGATCCATGGAAATGATATCTTCTGTGAGCCAATCTCACTCGTTCATACCTGCAAAAGCCTAGAGAGGTAAATGTTATTGTCTTAATATTTGTGTGTGTGTGTGTGTGTGTGTGTGTGTGTGTGTGCGTGTGTGGTACCAGAGGCATTTTATTTCCAAGCTACACTGCCAGCTCTTTTGGTATTTTTTGTTTTGAAACAGGGTCTCGCTAAGTTGCTGAGGCTGATCTTGAACCTGCGATCCTTCTGTCTCAGCCTCCCAAGGACAGGATTACAGGCATGCAACATCATGCCCATCTGTTATTGTCCAAAATTTTGATAAATACTATGAAAATTTAAAGCACAGGGCCATTTAGCTGGTTGGCAAAGTTCTAGGAGATAATAAATGTCAATGCTGTTATGCAAATTGCAAACTGGGAGATTCTGCCATCACATACATCCCTGTCTATTAATTCCTAAAAATAGTAGGAATATTATACGGGAGAGTGAACGGGAGGAGACAAAACAAAACAAAACAAAACACCAGTGGGGATAAGAGGTTTATTTAGAGAAGGAAGGCACCAGATGAGGAAGGCCCTGATAAAAAACAGAGAGGGGCTTATGTTCCGGAGGAAAACACCTGGAAAGGCCATTTTCATGGAGTCTTCCACATGTTGGGTCTTCTATTCTATTCCTCATTTGCATTTGGGTGCCTCTGCCTCCTGCAGGATGCATGGTGGTGACCTCATTGTCTGTGCCCTGCGGCTGGCCTGAGCATGTTCATCACTTAACGTGCCCATCCGAGCCTCATCCATTCTTTAGATTAGGAGTCAGGAAACTGTCAATTTTAGATAGTAGGGATAGTAGGGCTTTGGACACATATGACTGTCACAACCACATGCTTATGCCATCGTAGCATGAAAACAGCCTTAGACAACACAGAAATGAATGGACATAACTTTGTCTCCAAGAAAATTTATTTACAAAAACAAGTGGCCAGTCGATTTTGATCTTCCACAGTTTGCTGACCAATGCCCTAGTCTAGAAAATAAACCTTGTTTGATTATCTATTTATACTTCATTAGGTCCCAGCACCTGTGAATTTACAATGTAGGGTAGCAAGTAATATCCCTTCCACTCTGGTTTTGCTACCACCCAATCTTCTCCTAAGAAATGAGCCAATATGTGTAGTTTCTTTGGTTATCTTTCTAGGAATATTATATGTTCTTATAAGCATATCTAAAAATAATACTTTATTGTCTTAGTCAACATTGTCACTGTTGTACCCCAGTAAACCTGGCCACACAAGTTAGAGGAAGGAAGATTTATTTGCTCGAAGTTTTTTTGGAGATTCTGGGTTCAGTTCGCGTAAGACTGGTGTCTTTGGATCTCATGGCATGCTGGTGGGAAGCAGAGGGAGAGAGCAAGTGCCCTGCTTTCACAGCACCCAGGCTGGAAGCAGAGAGAACAAGCGAGCGGGCCCTGACCTCACCTGCCTCTTACCACCCAGATAAACCCGTTACCCTGAACTTATCCACTGATCAGATTACAATCCTCAGGACTTAACTGTATCAACACTGAGCGTTAATACATGAGCTCTTCAGGGGGCGTTCTATATCTAACCAGGATACTTTATGTAAACATATACGGCTTTGTTTTGTATGTGTCCATATGTGAAAATACCAATGTCAATCTCAGTACTCTGTATTGGGAAAGGGGAGGGCACCAAGTGCTGGGTGCATGTATGTCATTGTCAACATGATTTACATTATGATGTGAGACTATGATGCACCAATAAAAACACATTAAAAAAGTCCCATGCTATAACATTGTGTGTGTGTGTGTGTGTGTGTGTGTGTGTGTGTGTGTGTGTGTATGTGGTGCTGGGGATTGAACTCAAGGGAATTCCACCTCTGAGCTACCCACACACACATACTTCATCTCTATTTTATTTTAGTTAGTTTCTCTCTCTCTCTCTCTCTCTCTCTCTCTCTCTCTGTTACTGGAGATTGAAGATTGAACCCAGGAACATTTTACCTCTGAGCTACACCCTCAGTCCTATTTTATTTTTTATTTTTAAACAGGATCTCATTAAGTTGGAGAGGGCATCACTAAGTTGCTGAGGCTGGCTGTGAACCTATAATCTTCCTGAATAGACCTGAATGGATCACAGTACTTGGTCTCAGTCTTCCAAGTACTGGGATTACAAGCATGCACCACCACACCTGGCCATGCTATAACATTTAAAGCATAAACAGTGTGTGTGTATCTTTATGTCTATATGAATCTCTATTGTAACTGATTTCTAATTTGTAGTTGTTTGCAAATAGTTTAGATTTAAATGTAGTTCTTAATACATTAGGAATGCCAATAATTACTTTTGATAACAAGAATTTTAAAATTTTATTTATGTTTCTGATATTGTTTAGTGTAAAAATATGTTTAGATTCTTCTTTCACTTCAAATTCTGGTATACTTATGAATTTCAGTAAAGATAAGCTAGCAATTCACTTGAGCAAGACATCAAAGCTTGTTGCCATGGCACACGTGTAATTTCAGCTGCTCGGGAGGCTGAAACAGGAGGATCCCAAGTTTGAGGCCAGCCTGGGTAACTTAGCAAGCACCTATCTCAAAATAAAATAAAAAGACCCCATCTCAAAATAAAATAAAAAAAGTTGGGTATGTAGCTCAGGGAAAGAATGTTTACCTGGCATATGCAAGACCTGAAGTTCAATCCCCTGTTCTTCAAACAGAAGAAAAGCATAAATTCAGTCTATACATGATAGATGATAGATAGAGAGATAGATAGATAGATAGATAGATAGATAGATAGATAGATAGACATATAGATAGATAGAGCATTGATGATAGCTTTTCTTTCATTTATCTATCTACTACCAGAAAATGCCATTACAAAACTAACAACAATTACAACGATATCACAGGAGAGTTGAATAACACTATGAAAATCCACAGAAATGAGATAATATTAGAAATAAAAACACTTAAAATCTAAAATAAAAATTATTAAGATAGAATAAGGAAAACCTATATTCAATATGTCTGATAATGTCTTTAAAAATTAGTTGATTCAATTTCAAGAGATGGGGCTTCAAGCTCTTCTTTTATAACTCTTTACTCTGATAAAACAGTTTAGAGCTCTTTGATCCTATTATTTTATCTCTAAAACGTGCAATTTTATATTTGAAATTTGAGGCAGGGGTATTACTGAGTATAACTGAGGTTTATTTTATGTTTGGCCATGTAATATTGAAGTCACTAACAATAAAACTTTACTAACCTGACTTTTAATTTGTGTTTAGTGTGAAAATCCTATTTTCTCAGAAAATGTAACATCAATTGCTTTTAAAGGACATTTAAATAAAATTGTTACCATTATCAAATTTGTTAAAACATCTTAAACATTTTAACTGCATTTTAAATATTTATTTTTGAATTTCCCATTTATATAACTATATATATCATTTAATTCATGTAAATTTAATAAATTAATTAAAAATTTGGTGATACATGTATACTTATAAATATTCTAGTTCTAAATACATATATAAACTTAGGAAACTGTAAATAATCTCTCTGTTACAAATTTTAAAACTAGACTCTTGGACTGGAGAGATGACTCAGTGGTAGAGCACTTGCCTAATGTATGTAAGGCCCTGGGTTCAATTCCTAAAACCACAAAGAAATAAAACAAAATGCAATAAAAATAGGACTTCTGCACTCTACTATGCTAAATAAGCATTATAAAATTTAAAAATACAAAACTAGCATAGATTCCTCAATAATTAATAATATTAATACTATACTTTTCTAAACATTTATACTTAATTTTATCTGACAATTTAGTGACAACTTCCATGGTTATTCTTACTAATAAGAGTCTATTGTAATCAGCCTGAAAGTAAAAGGAATTGCACCTTACTTGGGCCTTCTGGAAAGAAGTTCACTGCATGAACTGAAAAGTGCTTCCCACGTGAATTATTTAAATAAAGATAGTCATCAGTATAGTGGCATTTATAGGTATCCCTCTAAGTAAGCTTTGAAAGCCTCTTGTTAGAACACCAAAATGGGAGACAATTCTCCATTTTTCTTCTTCACTCAGCAATTGTGCATCTGGTACAAACCCACATATTGGGGAACCTAAATGTCATGATTACCTTGACTGTTTCCAGCACCTACACCTTAGAGTTCACATTTGGAAACTGAAGGTGTCTTGAAGTATCCTGTCAGCAATTCCCGATCTCCACACCTTCGAGATACAAGCACATCTATGTTTCTTTGATCTTATAGTAGCATGTTTTTATTCTTTTAAAGAATAATAAAGTATTGAAAGAAATTGAATGCTCAAATAAATGGAAATATATCCCATGCTCATGGATAGAAAAAATTAATATTGTTAAAGTGTCCAAACAACCCAATGTTATCCATAGAGTCAATGCAATCCCTTTCAAATCCCAAAATCAGGTTTTTTTTTCCACCCCCCTCCCTTCTTCTCCCTCCTTCTCAAGGTCAGTTTAGTGATTGACTTTGATGTGATCTTGTAAGTACATCATGCTCATTAGGGTGTCCCCCCTCCCCCCATCACCTTCCATTAAATCAAATTCTTTGTTCACCTAAGAATTCTCCTTCATCTGGAGTCCCTCTTATGTCCCATTTTCTCCCTAGCTTCCACA
>PVLC010049969.1:0-10263 GCA_004027655.1 Graphiurus murinus | reverse complement strand
TGGGGGTTGAACTCAGGGGCATTCTACCTCTGAGCTATACCCCCAGCCCTATTTTTTTTATTCTTTATTTTGAAACCGAGTCTCACTAAGTTGCGGAGTGCCTCACTAGGTAGCTGAGGCTGGCCGCGAACCTGGATCCTCCGGTCTCAGCCTCCCGAATGCTGGGATTACAAGCGTGCGCCACCACGCCCGGCTGTTATAGCTTCTTTTTCTTTTCCCCATTTTCTACATTTTTGGTAATAGTTCTAATAATAAATCATATAAACAAAAGAAAAATACATATATTTTACAAATACCTATAATTTCTGTCTACAGACTTAAATGACTATAATAAAAAACTTAGGAAGCTGGGCATGGTGGTGCACACTTGTAATCCTGGTACTTAGGAGGCTAGCCCAGGAGGACTGCAGGTTCTCAGTCAGCCTAAGCGACTTAGTGAGACCCTGTTTCAAAATAAAGAATAAAATAGGGCTGGGGGTGCAGCTTGGAGGTAGAATGCCTCTAGGTTCAATCCTCAGTACAGAAAAAAAAAAAGAAGAAATCCAGGACTTTAAAAGTTACATTTTATTCAAAAAAGTGAAGTGTTAACTATAAACCAAATTATTTCATCTCAGGCTGGGGATGTAGATCAGAAGTAGAGTGCTACTGTATGTGATGCCCTGAGTTCAATTCCCAGCACAGAAACCAACCAACCAACCCTCTCTATACCCTCCCCCAAAACCCCAACTCATCCCAATTCAGAAGACTGATGCTGACACACAGTGGCCTGGCCCAGGCTGCGAGGGCCCAGAGAGTGCCATGGCCAAGGCCCAGCAGCCCCAGCCAGGGGGAAGGGTGTGCACAGTGGGCTGGTCTGGTGTTGACAAATGTGTTCAGGGTTTCTTTCAAGTCCTGCTTTCACATGATCTCTGGACTCCTATACCAATGATTCTCAACCCTCTAAAAGCCAACACTTAGCCGGGTGTGGTGACGCATGCTTGTAATTCCAGTGGTTGGAGGCTGAGACAGGAGGATCACAGGTTCCAAGCCAGCCTCATCAACTTAGTGAGATCCTGCTTCTAAATAAAAAATAAAATAGGTCTGGGGGTGTAGCCTGGAGGTAGAATGCCCCTGGGTTCTATATCCAGTACCACCAAAATAAATAAACAAACAATAAGTAAAAGCCAACACTTTTATTTATTTTTTTGCGGTACTGGGGATTGAACTCAGGGGCATTCTACCTCCGAGCCACACTCCCAGCCCTCTTTTGTATTCTTTATTTTGAAACAGGGTCTCACTAAGTTGTGGAGTGCCTCACTAGGTAGCTGAGGTTGGCCACAAACCCAGATCCTCTGGTCTCAGCCTCCCAAATGCTGGGATTACAAGTGTGCGCCACCATGCCTGGCTCACTTTTATTTTAAAAAAAAGTACTTTGCTATTTTAAAAAATAAAACACTAGTAGCCAGGCATGGTGGCACACACCCATAATCCCAGAACTTGGGAGGCTGAGACGGGAGGATTGCAGGTTCACGGCTGATCTCAGCAATTTAGTGAGACCCCTGTTTCAAAATAAAAAATAAGCTGGGTGTGGTGGCACACACTTGCAATCCCAGTACCTAGGAAGCTGAGACAGAAGGATTGCAGGTTTGTGGCCAGTCTCAGCTACTTAGTGAGACCCTGTTTCAAAATAAAGAATAAAAAAATAGGGTTGGGGATGTAGCTCAGAGGTAGAATGCCTCTGGGTTCAATCCCCAGTACTGCAATAAATAAATAAATAAATAAATAGTAAAAAGGGCTTGAGGTAGAGCATCCTTGGGTTTAATCCCTAGTTCCACCAAAACAACAACAACAAATTAGACCTTGGCTGGTCTAATTTTTGCAAATCTTTAATATCATGTTTTCATTATGATAGGTATTATCAATTTTACCTGGCACATTGAATGGGTTTCATATTTTCTTTGGTCCATTAAGATGAAATTTCAGCTAGGAATGTAACAGTACACCTTTTCCTGATCTTGCCTTAGTCTGGCCTTATAATTAACTTTTCTATGTAAAAGGAGATGACATCATATTATCAGGGAGGCTAAACTGTCAGAGCTCTGCATGAACACTGTTCTGAAAGTCAAACCTTGCTACATAGATAGAGAACATATATATTCTGCTTTTGAGGTTTCTGGAAGCAGTGGTGGTGGAGGTGGTGGTGGTGGTGTGTGTGTGTAAGCAATGGGGGTGGTGAGGGTGGTGTGTGTGTGTGTGTGTAAGCAATGGTGTGTGTGTGTGTGTGTGTGTGTGTGTGTGTTAGTTATTGGGGATTAAACCCAGAGGAGGCATTCCACCTTCAAGCTACATCTCCAGCCTGATTTTATTTTTTTTTTATTTATTTTTTTTTTTTGTGGTACTGTGGATTGAACTCAGAGGCATTCTATCTCCGAGCTATACCCCCAGCCCTATTTTTTATTCTTTATTTTGAAACCGAGTCTCACTTAGTTGCGGAGGGTCTCACTAAGTAGCTGAGACTGGCCGCGAACCCGGATCCTCCGGTCTCAGCCTCCCGAATGCTGGGATTACAAGCGTGCGCCACCACGCCCGGCTCTTATTTCTTATTTTGAAACAGGGTCTCGCTAGGCTAATGAGAGTCTCCCTACTTGCTGAGGCTATCCTTGAACCTGCAATCCTCCTGTCTCAGCCTCGCAAGTACTGGAATTACAGACATGTGCCACCACACCCAGCGGAAGCAAGGTTTTGAGCTGTGTTCCATTCCTTTTAGGCTCTAGACTGGAAGAAAAAATACAGAAGAAAGGAATGCTAAAAACATACAAACCAAACCAAACACCGATGAGGGAGGGGAGTCCCCACCTATAAATTCATTGCTGGTAGCTGACCCATCTATATGAAAAAAAAGCTTCATTCTAGAATAACCAACTTTAGTGCATTCAGTATTACATTGAAGTAAAATGTAACCAGTATTTTCTCTTACCCTTAGCAACATAACCTCCAAAGAGAATCCACATAGATGCAATCAGAGATCCAAAGGCCAACATGAAGCCAATAAACAGCCAGATGCGAGCTCCTTAAAAGAAATATTTTACCAGAATCACTTCTTGTGTGGCGGCAGTCAGTTCAATCAACTTTCCAAAAGAAAACAAAAACCCAAACGAGAAAGATTAAAGTCTCAAATAAGCATAGTGGGAGATGTGGGAAGGATCTTTCATCAATGGAGATGTTGGCCTTTTTCTCCTTGGCTAGTCTGTCAGTCTCTCTCAAATGAGAAAAATTTTACTTGACCTTCCTATATACCATTTCATAACGTGTCCTTCACCACATTTAAAGGCTCATTCTCCATATATTTTTAGAAACTGTGCTTCAAAGTTTAAAATTCTCCAAGAGTAGTTTCAAATTATAACATGGATATATTTGAAGAAATTCATAGTCAGTGATACAAAAATCAAAAAGCGACTTCCAGGGAAATCAGACATTAAGTTCAAATTTATTGCAGCTGGTACTTAGGAAAGTTGCATTAAAATTATGTAGTAGAGGAGGACAATCAACTTTTAAATCATCTTTATATAATATTTATAAAGATTTGCATAAATAAAAATGGGAGCCTTAGCATGGTGGTACATGCCTGTAATCCCAGCACTTGCGACTCTGAGAGAGGAGGATTGCAGGTTGGAGGACAGTGCATGCTAACTTAGAGATCGTCTCAAAATAAAAATAAAATATGGCTATGGATGTAGCTCAGTGATAGAACACCCCTGGGTTCAATTCCCAGTACCATCAAAAATAAATAGCTTAATCAATATCTATCCCCGCAAACTTGGAGTGAACTGAACTCTGTAAGTTGTGCTGATATCTTATATTCTGGCCACCTCAGGTACAGTCATGGAGTCCAGGGACTCAACAGCTGAGAAAGAAGAGTCTGCATGAGCCCAAGTACCAAAGCTCTGTCTTACTCAGTTTTGCAAGGTGAAAGGAGTTCTGGAAGACTGGCTGCACAGCAAACATGAATACATTTTCTGAGCCACACCCCCAGCCCTATTTTATTGTTATTTTGAAACAGTCTAAGTTGCTGAGGCTGCCTTTGAACCTGTAATCCTCCTATCTCAGCCTCCCAAGTATCGGGATTATAGGCATGTACCACCAAGATGAGCACTCAATACATTCTTTTTGTATGTGGGGGAGAGGGAATACTGGAGATTGAACCCAGGGGAACTGAGCTACACTCCTAGCCCTATTTTATTTTTATTTTGAAACAAGGTCATACTGAGTTTCTAAAGCTGGCCCTGAACCTGCGATCCACTTCTCAGCCTCCCAAGTACTGGGATTACAGGCATGCACCACCACATTGGGCATATGTTCTTAATACTTAATACTGCACTGTACATGTAAAACTGGTTAAGATGGTGAATTCTGCCAGGTGCAGTAGTTTACACCTGTAATCCCAGAACCTGGGAGGCAGAGACAAGAGGACTACAGGTTTAAGGCTAGCTTCAGCAACTCAGTGAGACCCTGTTTCATAATGAAAAACAAAAACAGCTGGGGATATAGCTCTAAGGTAGAATGCCCCTGGATTTGATCCCCAGTACCACCACACATATACACACACACCCCACACATATACGATGGTGAATTTTACCTTATGTGAATTTTTTTTTGTGTGTGGTATTAAGAATGGAACCCGGGCAGTCTATCTCTGAGCTACACTCCTAGCCCTATTCATTTTTTATTTTGATACAGGGTCTCACTAAGTTGCAGAGAGTCTCATTAAGTTGCTGAGGATGGCCACCAGCCTCCCAAGTACTGGGATTACAAGCAAGTGTCACCATGTCCAGCTATGTTATGTGCATTTTAACACATTGAAAAAAAAGCAATAGCTCTATGATTCTATACTATTTAAAAATGTTAATTCAACAAAATACAAAAAAGAAAATAACTTATATAGTGTAGCTTAAAATACTACATACTCTATTTTGCATGTGTCATTACATACTATTCTCTACTGTACCTTGTAGATATTAATAGCTACCTGTAGCTATTAATAGCACAGGGTCACACACTCCACACCGTGAAGTACTCTGCACTACAGACCCAACTTTGACCAAAGGGGACTTGGAGTTTCTGCCTCAAAACCCATGACCTCTGCTCTAGATACCACTCTACCTATGCCTGATCAGAGAGACAAGAGCCCTTCCACATGTAATTCTCATCAAGGGCGAGAACCAGAGTAGTAAGATGCTGCTGGCACCTACTTACCTGTTTGACCCAGACAACCTTCACTGTAACTGTCACCACGAACTTGTCCATTTGATACTGCATTGATCCTGTGTGAATAAAATAAAACCAAGCAATCAGGATCTCTGACTCCGAAAAGCTGTCTATGGCATCAAATGATTAGATACAATAAGTTAGAGTCCTCCGAATCTAAGGCTCAGGCCTCTCACGATGCCTTCTAAAATAAGAGAGCTGGGCATGGTGGCACACCTGTAATAGTAGTATTTGGGAAGCTAAGACAGGAGGATTGCAGGTTTGAGGCCAACCTCAGCAACTCAAGACCCTGTTTCAAAGTAAAAAATAAAAGACGCTGGGGGTTTAGTTTGGAAGTAAAATGCCCTGGGTCTAATCCCCACTATTACTGCTACTGCTACTACTACTACCGTGAATAATTATAGTAATAAAAGTAAGAATGGATAACTGAGAGTCATCAGACATCTGAAGAAAGGCCTTCAGCATGTTAGAGAAAGACCCAGATAAACAACAGTTGGCCCTACAGAGATAATATAAAGGAAACATAAAATCACTTGAAACAAGACAAAGTCCTTGGAAATCAAACATGAGAAACTAAATAAAAACATTCAACAGATTGGAAGAGAAAGCTGAGGTGGTCTCCTGGAATATAGAACAAAAAGACAAATCTAAGACAACACATCAAAGACACAGAGGATACAACATCCAACAACAGTGCTCGAGAGGAACAGCAGTAGTTACTATCAAAGATGAATCCAAGGAAGTCTCCCAGAGCGCAGGTAACACAGGCACCTTCACCACATGCACAGTGAGGAATAAAAATCAGACTGGTATCAATGCCCATCCAAACACTGACATCAGAGGACAACAGGGCAGAGATTCCCAGTGCTGAGGCCTGAGGCAAAATCCAATCTAGACGCCACACCTAACCAATCCATGAATGGAAACATTTTCAGACAAATAAGAATCAGAGAAGCCAGGTGTGGTAGCTAAACCCTATCATCTCAGTACTTGAGAGGCTGAGGCAAGAGGATCGCTGAAATCTCACAGCTCTCTGATATTTTCTTCCTTGTACTTAACAACATCTAAAGTGTTATAATTTTATTCCTCTTTAGTTGTCATCTCCCTCATTCATTAGAGTATAAATTCCATAAAGGCATGTATTTTCCTGTTTTAATCATTACTGTATTTCCTGGACTTACTTAGAACAGAATGTAGAATATAAAAGCTTGGAAGAATGAATAATCCTTTTGATGAAGTACATGTTTTTGTTATTTTTTACCTAAATATAAATTTACAAATTCTAGCAGTATAGAAATAAAAGGATGAGCCAGGCATGGAAGCATGTACCTGTAATCTCAGTACTCAGGCGGCTGAGACAGGAGGATTGTAGATTCAATGCCAGCCTCAGTAAGGTAGCGAGACTTTCAGCAACCTATTGAGACCCTGTTTCAAAAACAACCTTGGAAATAGAATGCCCCTGTGTTCAATCCCCAGTTACACACACACACACACACTCTCTCTCAAAAGGATAGCTGAGAAAAGCTGGGACATAGACCTGGGAGAGGAAAGATGGAAGGAAGACCAGAAGAGAGGAATGTCACTACCTTTGAGCTACATCCCCACCCCAATTTTACTTTGTATTTGGAAACAGAGTCTCATTAGGTCGTATTTGGAAACAGAGTCTCATTAGGTCGCTGACAGCCTTGCTAAGTTGCCGAGGCTGGCTTTGAAACTGTGATCCTGCTGTCTCAGCCTCCCAAATACTGGGATGACAAGTGTGGACCACCACACCTGGTAGAATGTCACTATTCTTTGTGTTCTTCTCTACTACTAATTTTTAAATCATGTCCAACATGTTAATGTTTTTTTTTTTTTTTCAGTACTGGGGACTGAAACCAGGGGTATTCTACTTCTGAGTTACACTCTCAGCCCTATTTTTTATTCTTTATTTATTTATTTTTTGTTGTTGTTTTTTGCGGTACTGGGGATTGAACTCAGGGGCATTCTACCTCCGAGCTCCCCCCCCAGCTCTATTTTTTATTCTTTATTTTGAAACCGAGTCTCACTAAGTTGCAGAATGCCTCACTAGGTAGCTGAGGCTGGCCGTGAACCCGGATCCTCCGGTCTCAGCCTCCCGAATGCTGGGATTACAATATTCTTCATTTTGAAACAGAGTCTCACTAAATTGTGTAAGGCCTCACTAAGTAGCTGGGATTACAAGAGTGCACCACCACACCCTGCTCAACAACATGTTAATTTGATAACATTTTAAAATCATAAATCTTGCAACTATGTGTAATACAATTGTAGTGTGTGATAACCTAGTAGGTGGTGTCAATAACAAAGATACTTACATTAGGAAGGCTATGGTTGCTATAACCCCACAGGCATGGTATGAGTGGTTGAACTCTTCCATGGTGGGATAAATAACAGCTGCATCTATGATAATCCACCAGCCTGTGAAAAACTGAAACAAAAGCAGGTGACATGAAAAAGAATTTACAGCAATATCATATCTTATTGACTAAAAAGAAGACACAGTATCTAAATAGAGCTCCCTTTTAGTGAATTTCAAATTTTTCTTAAATGTTCCAGCAGTTTTTTGCATATAATTTATGCACGGCTTAAAAGCTGATTAAATATTAGGTACCCTTAACCTTCTTCAATTGTTACTTTATATTGTTATAATGAAGTCTTTTTTTTTTTTTTTTTTTTTTGCGGTACTGGGGATTGAACTCAGGGGCATTCTACCTCCAAGCTACACCCCCAGCCCTATTTTTTATTCTTTATTTTGAAACCGGGTCTCACTAAGTTGCGGAGTGCCTCACTAGGTAGCTGAGGCTGGCCGAGAACCGGGATCCTCTGGTCTCAGCCTCCCGAATGCTGGGATTACAAGTGTGCGCCACCACGCCCGGCTCTGAAGTCTTTAATCTTGAGAACTTGAAATGAGTTATGTCATGGAGAAAGGGGAAAAAGTGACTCAGATTCCAATTGACAGAAGAAATGACTTGTTGTGGATATATTACAGGACTCTATGAAGATATTGTTAAAAATGAACATAAACTATTTAAATTAATATGCAGAACAAATGTCACTGGTAGAACACCTCTTGGTGTCGTGGAAACAACAGCTTTACGATTCTGTTTTGCCTTTTGATGAATTACAGTGCAGTCTTTGGATGGTTTCAAGTGTGAGTTTAAATTCACTTTGAATGCCATATTACAACTTATGTAATTGAATTTGGTTCTTAATATTATCAAGGGTGAATATACAAGAAAAAAAACTGCACAAATATTTGTTATCATCTGAGCAGAAATTTACAGTTAAGATTCTATTAACCAAATTCTGACAAGTAGCTTAGAAAAGTAATCATATTTCCTAATCTTACTCCCAGACCAAGTTAGCTCTGGGAACTGCCATCTTCTAGCAATTATTTAAAAATAGCTATTTTAAGTTGGGCATGGTAGCACATGCTTGTAATCCCAGTACTCGGGAGGCTGAGACAGGAGGATCACAGGTTTGCAGCCAGCCTCAGCTACTTAGTGAAGCCCACTGCAACTTAGTGAGATCCTGTTTCAAAATAATTCAAAATAAAGAATAAAAAATAGGGCTGGGAGAATAGCTCGGAGGTACGATGCCCCTGGGTTCCATCCCCAGTTCTGCAATCAATTAATCAATCAATCAATAAGCAATAAATGTATCTCTTGACTGTCTTAATTTCACGGTACTGGGGATTGAACTCAGGGGCATTCTACCTCTGAGCTACACCCCCAGTCCTATTTTATTTTGAAACAGGGTCTCATTAAGTTGCAGAGTGCCTAAGTTGCTGAAGCTGACTGCAAACCTATGAACCTGCAATCCTCCTGTCTCAGCCTCCCAAGAACTGGAATTACAAGAGTGTACCACCATGTCCAGCTTAAACTTCAAGATTTTAATTATTCATTTAGTTAAAATTTACTCTTCAGGAGCTGGGGATATAGTTTAGTGGGAGAAAAGTGTGAGGCCCTTGGCTTAACCCCAGGCAACACACACACACACACAAAATCCCTTGAGGAATTTATAATGTAAAAAGAATTCCCTTCTGCAAATTACTTCTAAGCAATATATTTTAATGAGTTTCCTATTATTTTTCTCATGAGATTGACAAGAAAGTTAATTCTGGATTATGAAGTGCAATCATATCTCTTGACTATTTTTTTTTTTTTTTTAAATTGGTGTATTGTTAGGTATCTTTGTTAGGTATTCTTGACTGGTTTTGACCAGCTTGTTTCTTCAATATTTCCTTGTACCTTACTGTATCTCATTAAGAGAGGTATAAGCCACATAATGAATATAAATATATAAAACACAATGTTTTATTATGCCATTTTTATCATGTAGTTAAAATAGCACAACCAATCTATTAATCAAATTTCAAACAAGAAATAAAACAAAAAATCAACATTAAAATAAACTTCGTGAGTTGGGCATGGTAGTGTATGTCTATAATCCCAGTACTTGGGAAACTGAGCCATTAGGATTTCAGGTTTAAGACGAGCCTCAGCAACTTAGTGAGATTCTGTTTCAAAATAAAAATATAAAATAGGGCTAGGAGGTATAGCAAAGACGTAGAAACCCCCTGGGTTCAATCTCTAGTGCCACAAAAAAATAGTAATAATAAGCCGGGCGTCGTGGTGCACGCTTGTAATCCCAGTACTTGGGAGGCTGAAACTGGAAGATTCAGGTTCAAGGCCAGCCTCAGTTACTTAAGTGAGGCCGCCTGCAACTTAGTGAGACCCTGTTTCAAAATAAAGAATTAAAAAAAAGGACTGGGGCCGGGCGTGGTGGCGCACGCTTGTAATCCCAGCATTCGGGAGGCTGAGACCAGAGGATCCGGGTTCGAGGTCAGCCTCAGCTACCTAGTGAGGCACTCCGCAACTTAGTGAGACTCGGTTTCAAAATAAAGAATAAAAAATAGGGCTGGGGGTGTAGCTTGGAGGTAGAATGCCCCTGAGTACAATCCCCAGTACCGCAAAAAAAAAAAAAAAAAAAAAGAAA
>PVLC010049968.1:0-10266 GCA_004027655.1 Graphiurus murinus | reverse complement strand
TGGTACTGGGGATTGAACTCAGAGGCATTCTACCTTCGAGCTACACCCCCAGCCTTATTTTTTATTCTTTATTTTGAAACCGAGTCTCACTAAGTTGTGGAGTGCCTCACTAGGTAGCTGAGGCTGGCATCGAACCCGGATCCTCAGGTCTCAGCCTCCCAAATGCTGGGATTACAAGCGTGCGCCACCACGCCCGGCTGTTGTTTTGTTTTGATACAAGAATTGAATCCAGGGGCATTCTACCACTGAGCTACAACCCCAGTACTTTTTTTTTAACTTTGCAACAAGATCTTGCTAAGTTGCTGAGACTGGTCTGGAACTTGTGATCCTCCTGTCTCAGCCTCTCAAGTACTAGGATTACAGGCCTGCCCCACCATGTGGGACAACAAGAGATATTTTTAAATTCTCATATTACTTAAACTCTAGGAGTTTCTACCACAGACCATTTCTTGGCTCCTGAGACATTTCATAGGTCGTACTATCTCTTCCTTTTTACTTCTGTAGGTTCATTCATCTATTCTTTGACATTGTTGGAATTACTCAAGGTTCTAACTTAGCTGACTTCATGCATATCCATGACTCAATTATCACATATATGCAAATTAGCCCCAAATATATATTTCCAACACAAATCTCTCTTTTGAGTGCCAAAGGTTTATTTCAAACTGCCTTCTGGATATTATCAATGACCTCCCCCCCACATGAAACTACAAAAGAAAAAAAAAAAACTGGTCATATTCTAGTGTTCCCTATCTCAGTGATTATTACATTATCTATTCAACTACATTCAACTACAAGCCAGAAACCTGGGGAGCTACCTTTAATTCCTCTCTTTTCACTCCCTGAATCCAATCCATTACCAAATTTTCAGTCATTTTACCTCCTATATATCTCAAGATTCTGTCTAACTTTCTGCAGTTCCACCACTATCTCAGTCCTTGCTGACATCTCTGACCAGGTTTACCCCATATATCAAGGGATCTGTCTACATACACTAAGGCTCCCCTCACCTCAGTTTGTTCCCACCATCAAGTGGATCAATCCACCTCTCCCACTATAACCCAGAGAAGGGAAAACCTCAGTGATTTCCTGTCAGTTTTAAAGTAAAAGCTACAAATTCCTGCAAGGTCTGACCTCTGTCACCTCCAACTTCGTCTTGTACCATGCTCCCTTCCTTCTCTTTATACTAGCCACACTGGTTCTTTGTGCCTTTTAGCCATTGTCCTCCCAACTGATATGGGATCTCTGCCCATGCTGTTCTATATGGAATGTTCTGTCTTTCCTCTTCACCTAATTAGAATTCTTACATCAGATATAGGCTGAGGCATCTTTTCCTCAGAAAGCCTTCCCGCTTACTTCAAGCACTCATAGCATCAGGTATCTTTCTTGGTTAGCCCTTCCAATTTAGAGAGATCATTGTTTAACATCTGTTCACAATGTATCCCCTATCGCTCCGCACAAAAAAAATATCATTGAAAAGACTCGGTTCACAGGCATGAGCCTCACATTTCCTAACAACACGGTGCTCTGAAGGAGTCGGACATTTCCTTCATCACTGTCTCTCTCAGGAATATATAAAACACTGTAGAATCAGTAGCAGAAACAAGTCGGCCTCCTCAGCCAAGTGGGGCACTGAAAGAGGCTGGGAGACAGGCCTTTCTCGCTGGGAACGCCAGGCACAGGACTGGACATAGCTGGCGCCTGTAGAAGGAGGCGGCCATCGAGGACCAGCGGCTGTCGGGTCTGAGTCCTGCCGCCAAAGACCCCCATAGCTCTGCTCCTGCCAGTAAAAGGACTACTTGCCAGAGCAGGGAACCGGGTGGTGGGGGGAACTCTCTCCCCTTGCTGTCAAGCCTTCGCCTGAGAATGGCACAGTCAGGCTGTACACCCGTGGCGTCGCCTCCAAATTCGAGCAGCCACCCACCCCCGCTCTCCCTCGTACTTACTCGGCGACAGCTCCAGGTCTCGGAGCTGCAGCAATACCAGAGACACCAGATCCAGTCACAGCTTTCCCACCCACAAGACACAGTGCGCCTAGGAGGGACGCCCGCTCCGCTCACCAATCCTGGAACCGCGCTCTCGTGACATCAGACGAATAGGACCAATAACAAAAGGCTATCCAGAAGGCGGTGCAGAGGGGAATATTGAAAACCGATTGGCTACTCCAAGCCGGAAGTGCTGGAGGAAGAGCTAAATCAGAGCCAATCGCGCGGCGCCTGAGGCTGCCGGCGCGGTCTGTAGAGGCGCTGACAAAAGTGGCTACCGCCATGATAGAACAGCAGAAGCGCAAGGGCCCAGAGTTGCCACTGGTCCCAGTCAAGCGGCAGCGGCATGAGTTGCTGTTGGGAGCGGCGGGGTCCGGCCCCGGAGCGGGACAGCAACAGGCGACGCCGGGAGCTTTGCTGCAAGCGGTAAGTGAAGAGGCAGGCGGCCCTCGGCCCTCAGCTCTACTCCGGGTCCTCGACGCTGTACCGAGTGATTCCTCACTGCGGGTCGGAACCAGAATATACCTGAAGTTAAAACAGATAAAGACTATTATGCCGTCCAACATCTTGCAGATGCCTTATACATGTTTCCCTGTTTGACGCTCGTTTTCAGCTTTCGACCGCCCTGTGAGGTAGCATTAGAATTAGTTAAAAACCTTGAGCTCAAAACCTGGGGCCCGGCTTCCGCAATTCCAGGGATGCAGCATAAAATAAGCATTCAGAAGTGTTTGTAGGCCGGGTGTGGTGGCGCACTCTTGTAATCCCAGCATTCGGGAGGCTGAGACCGGAGGATCCGGGTTCGCGGCCAGCCTCAGCTACTTAGTGAGGCACTCGGCAACTTAGTGAGACCCGGTTTCGAAATAAAGAATAAAAAATAGGGCTGGGGGTGTAGCTCGGAGGTAGAATGCCCCTGAGTTCAATCCCTAGTACCGCAAAAAAAAAAAAAAGTGTTTGTAGAATGAATGAATAAATTAAGAAAGTAAATGAATTATATTGGTTCGCTTTGAGATTTTGGACAATTTGCTTCTCCCTATATTTCTCTTGCACTAGTGTTACTAACAGCAATTGAACCATAACATTCATTGACCCTGTACTAAGTATTGAGGCAGTGCAGAGGACCTGGGAACAGGAATGCAGGTTCCAGAGTATGGGGTATTGCAACTTAAAATAAGGTTCACTGAAAAATAGGTATCTGAGCAAAGGTTTGAAGGATCCAAGTGTGCAAAATATATGGACAAAATAAAGAAAGCGATCTGCATCACCTGTGAGGTGGGGGGATGTGAGCAATGAGTGGGCCCACAAGATAATTCAAATTAAGGATTGACATTGATCAAAAGACATTGGTTCCCCAAAACCCAATTCTTTTTTTTTTTTTTTTTTTTTGCGGTACTGGGAATTGAACTCAGGGGCATTCTACCTCCGAGATATACCCTCAGCCCTATTTTTTATTCTTTATTTTGAAACCGAGTCTCACTAAGTTGCGGAGTGCCTCACTAGGTAGCTGAGGCTGGCCGCGAACCTGGATCCTCCGGTCTCAGCCTCCCGAATGCTGGGATTACAAGCGTGTGCCACCACGCCTGGCTCCCCAAAACCCAATTCTGACCAACCATAAAGAGCAGATGGAGAACCTCAGTAAGGTTTATTTATTTATTTTTGTGGTACTGGGGATTGAACTCGGGGGCATTCTACCTCTGAGCTACACTCCTAGCCCTTTTTATTTAATTATTTGGAAACAGGGTCTCACTAAGTTGCTGAGGCTGGCTTCAAACCTATGATCCGCCTGTCCCGGCCTTCCAAGTACTGGGATTGCAAGCGTGGTCCACCACGACTGGCCTCAGCAAGTTTTAAAAGCCCACCTCTAGCCACGTTCAGTGGCACATGCCTGTAATTCCTGTGCTTGGGAGGCTGAGACAGGAAGATCAGAGGTTCGAGGACAGCCTCAGCAAGTAATGAGACTCTCATCAACCTAGCCAGACCCTATTTCCAGTAAGAAAATCAGCCAGGCATTGTGGTGCATGCCTGTAATCCCTGTACTTGGGAGGCTGAAACAGGAGGATTGGAGATTCGAGGACAGTCTCAGCAAGTAGTGAGACTTTCATCAACCTAGCCAGAAACCCTGTTTCCCAATAAGAAATAAAAAATCAAGCTGGGCGTGGTGGCGCATGCTTGTAATCCCAGTACTTGGGAGGCTGAGACTAGAGGATCCTGGTTCGTGGCCAGCCTCAGCTACTTAATGAGGCTCTCTGCAACTTAGTGAGACCCTATTTCAAAATAATAAAAAATGGGACTGGGGGTGTAGCTCGGAGGCAGAATGCCCCTGTGTTCAATCCCCAGAACCACCAAAAAAAAAAAAAAAAAAAAGAAATAAAGATCAGACTGGGGGTGTAGCTCAAAGGTAGAATGCCTCTGAGTTCAACTCCCAGTACCACATACACACACAAAAAAAGCCTACTTCCCAAGAGCTTTGTGGTTACTTTCTTTCAGGGACCTCTCCCCCTCTTTTTGTCTTCTATCTTTCCCTGACTTAAACTTTTTTTTTTTTTTTTCCAGTACTGGGAATGGAACCCAGGGGCATTCTACCTCCAAGCTACACCCCCAGTCCTATTTTTTATTCTTTATTTTGAAACAGGGGCTCACTAAGTTGCAGAGGGGCTCACTAAGTAGCTGAGGCTGGCCACGAACCCAGATCCTTCTGTCTCAGCCTCCCAAGTACTGGGATTACAAACGTGCGCCACCAAGCCCGGCTGACTTAAACATATTTCTGTACCCTTCGTTAGTCCTTTGACTTTTATTTGTCAAAATCCACTGGACAAGAACCTTATAAAAGAAGACACCCCTATTTCCGCGTTTTATATAATAAACTCTATCTTGGTAAGCCTAAGCATTAGAAACAGTTATTTTCCCATTTTTGCAAATGGAAAAACAAGCTCTTATCTAATAGGTGATAGATTTTTAATCAGAACCCATGCTCCTAGCTGCATTTCCTATAAAATACAGAGTGATCACCCCTCTCCTATTATGCTAATAGGTTCAGATGAGGAAGTATGTGTTTCTTCTCTCTGAGTTCCTCAGCAAGTCTGGCTAACATAGTCCTTGAAACATCTACATAAGCCAGGATGATTCACTGTAGTCTCAGCTACTTGGAAGGCTGAGGCAAGAAGATTGCTTGAATCAGGGGCCAGCCTGGTCAACATTGCAAGACCTGTCTGGGGCGAGGGAGGACAGTCTAGATAATACCCAAAGTTACTACCACTTTTATCACCTCCATATCATCTGGCATTATTGCAGGAGGGGCCTGATATTCCTAGCCTTGTGTGAACAATCTATCATCAGTCTTAACAGGGAAATCCTTCTAAACATTAAATCACATATCCTCTGCTGAAAACTTCCCAGTGGCTATCCATTTCATTCAGAGTAAAAATCAAAGTCCTTATAATTATTTTCTCTCTTCTCTGATATATCAGTTTTCCATTGCTCACCCTGCTCCAGCCACACTGGCTTCTTCTACCCACGGGCCTTTGCATTTGCTGGTCTCTGGGCTGGAATGCTTTTCTAAATGTCCACATACTTTGCACACTTGGCTCCTTCACATCTTTGTTCAGATATCTCTTTTTCAATGAGGGTTTTCCTAATAGCCCTATTTTAAGTTGCAATACCCTGTACTCTGGAACCACATTCCTGTTTTATTTTTCTCCGTGATGTATTACCATCTATTTTACTTGTTTTCTTTCTCCTTACCTCTCTATTTTCCACTAGAATGTAATATACAGTGTTTACTTTGTTCAGTGCTATTTCCTCAGTGCCTATCATGTAATTTTTTTAAATAAATATACTGGAAACTACTAAAAAGATATAATTATAGCTAGTATACTTGTTTTTCCTATTTGACAAGTAAGAATCTCAGCCCAGGTTTAGGTGAATTGCCAAGCCTAGGCTTAGTGTCCAAGACCACAGTCAAAACTACATGGCAGCCAGGTGTGGTGACACACACCTGTAATCTCAGTACTTGGAAGGCTAAGACAAGAGGATCGTAGGTTTAAGGACAGCTTCAGCAAAACAAAAAATAAAAAGGGCTAGGGGTGTACATTGGAGGTAGAACCCCCTGAATTGAATTGCCAGTACCACAAAAAAAAAAAAAAAAAACTGCCTAGCCGGGTGCCACTCATGCCTATAGTCCAGTACTTGGGAGGCTGAGACAGGATTAAAGGTTCAAGGCCAGCCAGCCCTATAATTTTTTGAGTCTGTTTCAAAAATAAAATACAGCTGGGAGTGTAGCTAAGAGGTAGAATGCCCTTGGGTTCAATCTCTAGTATCACAAAAATAAATAAATGGGTTATGGATATAATTCAGTAGTAAAGCACCCCTGAGTTTAATCCTTGGTTCTACTTTGTTACTTATCTCTACTCTCCTGGTTGTTGGGAAGGCCAGTTCAGTCAGTCAAGTCAGTCATTAAATGAACCAGAGACTAGGAAAACGGTATTGAGTACACAGGCAGAGTCCCTGCACTCAGGGCTTCATTTCTCTGGGGGAAAAGACAAAATATGTGAGCAATTATATGAGGAAGGTAATTTCAGATAGTGATAAGTGGTATGAATTAGTACAGTGTAATTAATTGAATATAGTTGGGGAGACAGCTCGCTATTCGAGTTTAATCACAGAATTACTTCCTGAAGAGGAATATTTGAAAAGCCAAATCTATAGGAAGATTTTTGTCAGCGACTTCAGATAAAGATCTCAGAAAAAATGAGTTTAATGTGTTTGAGCAATCAAAAGTTGGCTATGATACAAGAAGATTGAGGGAAGAAGAGAATTAGTGTAGCAGGTAGACGGTGGAACGTTCAGATTTGAGGCACGAGTTATATGAGCAGACCTACCATTCTCTAAATGGGATGAAATCCACTTGTCGTTTGCTGCATGCATTCCCTCCGCTCTCCATTCCCCAGTTTTGTAGCATCCTTTGCCTGTATGCAGTAGTCACCTCATACTTTTCTTTTGTTTAGGGACCTCCAAGGTGTTCCTCTCTTCAAGCTCCAATCATGCTGCTCTCAGGACATGAAGGAGAAGTATACTGCTGCAAGTTTCACCCCAATGGATCCACCTTAGCGTCTGCAGGATTTGACCGACTGATATGTAAGGCATAATTTTGAATCTGAAGTAATTGCTCCCTGCCAAATAATTGTTTGTGTTTTATTTATTTTGTTGTTTATTCATTTATTGTGATACTGGGAATTAAATTCAGGGTTACTGTACCACTGAGATACATCCCAGGCCTTTTTATTTTTTATTTTGAGACAGGGTATCACTAAGTTGCCCATGCTGGCCTCAAACTTATGATCCTCCTGACTCAGCCTCCCAAGAACTGGATTACAGGAGTACACTACCACATCCAACTTGACATTATTTTTATTTCAGTGTAGTATTCTAAGGAAGTATAATTTCAGAACTTTTTTTTTTTTGTGCCGTACTGGGGGTTGAACCCAGAGGCATTCTACTTCCAAGCTACGCCCACCCCCAGCCCTATTTTTAATTCTTTATTTTGAAACGGTCTCACTGAGTTGCAGAGGACCTCACTAAGTAGCTGAGGCTGGCCATGAACCTGGGATCCTCCTGTATCAGCCTCCCAAGTACAGGGATTACAAGCATGCACCACCACGCCTGGCTTAGAACTATTATTGTAAATTCACAAGTAGTCTTTTTTTGTTTTATTTTGTTTGTGGTATTGGGGATTGAGCTCAGGGGCACACTACTGCAAAGCAACATCCCCAGCCCTTTTTTATTTCGAGATAAGGTCTTGCTAAGTTTCCCAGGCCAGCTTCAAACTTGGGATCCTCCTGGGTCCATCTCCCAAGTAAGTAGAGATTACAGGCGCACACCACTGCACCCAGCTACAAGTAATCTTTTCATAGCTGGTAATGCATTTTCATTTGCCTAGTAATGCTCACAGAAGCCCTCTCTCCTAACAGTGTTGTGGAATGTCTATGGTGACTGTGATAACTATGCCACATTGAAGGGACATAGTGGAGCAGTGATGGAGCTACACTATAATACAGATGGCAGGTGCGTATTCTGCTTAATGGAATGACAACTGCTTTTCATTCTAATTCTTGTTAGTATCATCCTGTCTTTCATTCTTCAGTTTGCTCTCTTGGGAGGCCTTTCTGTCAAGAATTGTATTTTGGATACCTACTTTATTATCCTTATTACTGTCACCATAGGCAAGGCATTTGTTATCTGTGTACATGATTATAAATACATTGTCACTGTCATCTGATATATTAATAGTCCAAATTTGCTCTTTTATAAGGCAAAGCAAAATGTAATTTTATATGTAGAAATTAGCTACTTTAATTTTGAAAGTAAAAAAAATATTATTTTGAGAAACAATGGAGATAAAAAATAATCCATAGCCAGGCATGGTGGTACATGCCAGTAATCCCAGTACTTGGGAGGCTGAGACAGGAGGATCTCAGGTTCAAAGACAGCCTCAGCAATTTAGGAAGATCTTGTTTTTTGTTTTATTTTGTTTTGGTACTGGAGATTGAACACAGGAGCTTTCTACCTCCATACTATACCCCCAGCCCTATTTTATTAAATAGGGTCTCGCTAAGTTGCTGAGGCTGGCCATGAATCTGTGATCCTCCTGTCTCAGCCTCCCAAGTACTTGGATTTATATAAGCATGTGCCACCATGCTCGGCCAGAACTCTGTTTCAAAATTTAAAAATAAAAAGGCTGAAGGTATAGCTCAGATTTAGAACACCCCAGGATTCTATCCCCAGCACCAAAAAAAAAAGTCCATATTCTATACCATTTCAAAGAAAGTCATTGTTAATATTATATGTTTTTCTAAAGCTTTTATTTGCCAAATCTCTTTAGTTTTGATATATTTGTTAGAACTGTGCTTTGTTGTTGTTCTGTGCTGGGGATTGAACCTAAGAGCATTCTACTTCTGAGCTATACCTGAACCCGATTTTTTTTTTTTTTTTTTTTTTTTTTTTTTTTTTTTTTTTTTTTTTTTTTTTTTTTTTTTTTTTTTTTTTTTTTTTTTTTTGCAGTACTGGGGATGGAGCCTGGGGGCATTCTACCTCTGGGCTACACCCCCAGCCCTAGTTTTTTTACTCTTTATTTTGAAACAGGGTCTCACTAAGTTGCGGAGAGCCTCACAAAGTCATTGAGGCTAGCAGCGAACCCAGATCCTCCTGTCTCAGCCTCCCAAGTACTGGGATTACAACCGTGCGCCACCACGCCCAGCTTTATTTATTTTTGAAAGAGTCTTGCTAAGTTGCTGAGGCTAACCTCAAACCTGTGATCCTTCTTTCTCAGCCTTCCAAGTACTGGGATTACAGGTATACACAACCATACCCAGCTTTGTATGTACAGTCTTTTGTGGTACTGGGGATTGAACTCAGAGCATCTACTTCTAAGCTACACCCCCAGTCCTATTTTTTTATTCTTTATTTTGAAACAGGGTCTCACTAAGTTTCAGAGGGCCTCACTAAGCAGCTGAGGCTGGCCGCGAACTGGGATCCTCCGGTCTCAGCCTCCCAAGTACTGGGCTTACAAGCGTGCACCACCACGCCCGGCTTTGTATGTACAATCTTATTTGCTTAATTTATTTTCTTCCTTTAATATTGTTCACTTAACGTCTGTTGTCATAAACATAACCATGTAATTTTAGAATATCTTTAGACAACATAGAAGTTTGGTTAGACAAAATTTGGTAGATGTTTGGTGAACATTGGTTGTTTTACATTTCTGACCCCTAAAATCCTTGGGTGCTCCATGAACTGGTACATGGCACTGTGTACATTTTATGTAAAAAAAAATTATAAAATCAGGTGTAACTTAGAAGTCATCCTTAGAGATAAGATAAAAATAAAAACTTATGAGTGAGCCGGGCGTGGTGGCGCACGCTTGTAATCCCAGCGTTCGGGAGGCTGAGACCAGAGGATCCGGGTTCGCGGCCAGCCTCAGCTACCTAGTGAGGCACTCCGCAACTTAGTGAGACTCGGTTTCAAAATAAAGAATAAAAAATAGGGCTGGGGGTGTAGCTCGGAGGTAGAAAGCCCCTGAGTTCAATCCCCAGTACCGCAAAAAAAAAAAAAACGAGTGTGGTGGCACATGCCTGTAATCCCAGTACTTGAAAGGCTGAGACGGGAGGATCACAAGTTCAAGGCCAGCCTTAGCAACTTAGCAAGACCCTGTTTCTTTTTTTTTTTGCAGTACTGGGGATTGAACTCAGGGGCATTCTACCTCCAAGCTACCCCCCCAGCCCTATTTTTT
>PVLC010049967.1:0-10267 GCA_004027655.1 Graphiurus murinus | reverse complement strand
AGAGAAAAAGGAATTTACATTTACTAACTCCTGGACGCTTGAGGGAATAGAGCTAATAAGAGTTCTACAGCATCCCTCTGAGGAAGAGGAAAATTTTTCAGAAAAATCTTGCCTTTGACATTCTGAATAGTAGTTGTCCTGACACTCTTTTTATAGGCCAAAGTCATGAGAATTGTCATAATGAAACAAAAATTGCTGATTTTAGAACATTAATACTATTTGTAAGAAAGAAAAATAATTTTCACTCTTTTCTTTTTCTAAAACCTAGATGAATTACCAATGTATAGTGTAGCAAGAGTAGGACCATGAATACTTAATACTTTTGCCACAAAGTCTGGAGTTACAAATAAAATGAACTAATTCATGTTCCTCAAACAGATATTCAGCACTTTCAATATGGCATATATTGTGATGTTACCCGGTAGATGGTATGAGAATGAAAGTATAGGTAGAATTGAAATTGACTCTCGAGCAATTTTAAATTTAGTAGCTAGGGAAGATTTGCTGAATAATTAATATCTGGGAGAATGGAGTAATTGTTAAACACACTTTTAGGCACACAATGGAAAGAAGAATTAACATTTAACTTAGAATGTGAAGAGTAAACTTTGTAAGCTGAAGAGACAATGCAAGAAAAGGCCATAAATACTAATCTGCACAAACGGCTTTAGAATGATAAATGTATGTGAGAAAATGTGATAGGAGATTATGCTCGGAAATGTTTGGGGTCAAGATGTAGGAGGCACTGACCCCTCCTTTGAATAATATACAAAGGAGTTTATATTTTTTACTTCTTCTAGGTTTTCAGGCTAACTGAAGCCTTTTGATGAGAAAATACAACTTATTTTTAGAAGATAAATGTAATGCAATAAGAGTAGTTACCATATGTATTGCATTTGTCAGACCTAGCCTGTATTGAGGGTATCATCATTCTTATGGAGAAATGTTCTTCCTCATTCAAACATTTCCATTTGTGTGGCTATGATAGCTCCACTACCATACTTTCTTTTTCTACCCACTCACTTACTTCTCTCAAGGATGTGTCTGATTTGGTTGGGAAGCAATACTAGATAAATATAACCCAATTCCAGTTCCCTCTTCCTTTTGAAAGGTGATGTGCTCACTGGGAGCTTATATTCTTCTTTTATTCTATTCTATGATTTCAACAGGAGCTTTCCCAGTCACCCTATGTGTGATCAAGACTGATTGTAAGATTCAAAATTAGGACACTCACTTAATCACAGATACAAATTACAATTTGCAATATTAACTTAATAATAATAAATGACATTTTAGTTTTATACCAACTAAACTTTTTGTTATCTCTAAATTAATGCTGAGCTTAGGCCAGAAATAAGATTATTTCCTCTTCCCAATGTCTCACCATCTATTAAATTCACATTGAAAACATAAACACCTTTACTTTGTGTGTGTGTGTACTTGCACACTAGGGATTGAACCCAGTGCATTCTACCTTTGAGCTACACCCTAGCTCTTTAAAAAAAAAAGTTTTAATTTAAAACAGGGTCTTGCTAAGTTGCTGAATGTCTCACAAAGTTGCATAAATTGCCCTCGAATCTGCAATCCTCTTGTCTCAGTCTCCTATTTACTGGGATTACAGACATGAGCCACCTTGCCAGCTACTTTACATATTTGATATTAAGATGGAGCCCCTACAGCTAAAGTGTTACTCAATTAAATCCTCTGTACAAGCTGAGAAGCAAGTTTTATTATCTGCATTTGATTGTTTGCAAAACTGAACCTTAGAGAAGTTAAGTAGTGCTCCAGAGATCACTCTGAGAGATTAAGAAAGAAAAAGGGAGCGGGAGTTACCAGACACAAAACTTTCATTTTTTAGTTATTAGCATAAAGTTATTTTACATATATGTATATGTACATATATAATATATTAATGAATATACATTTTTTAAGTTTTTATACTTTTATTGATGCATTGTAATTATAGATCATAATGAGATTCCAAGTACATAAATACACACATTATTTGGTATGTCTCCTTCAGTTTTTCCCTCTGCTCTTCTCTCCGCTCTTCCCATACAGCACAATTCGCAATAACCAGATTATGAAACCAACTTCGGTGTTCATCAACAAGTCAGTGGATAAATAAAATGTGGTATGTACACACAATGGAATTTTACTCAGCCGTAAAGAACAAAACTATGCAGGAAAATGGGTGAGGTAGAGAACATTGTGTAAAGTGAGATTAGCCAGTTTCAGAAAGTCAAAAAGTAATGTATTTTCTCCATACATAGAAGCTAGAGAAAATAGGAAACAAAACAGATGAGATAAATGAGGAAAGAGACAATTGAAGGAGGTAGGTCAGTAGGAGGAAAAGAAGGATTGAGTCAGAAACAGATCAAATAATATTATGTCCATATATGAAGGTATAAGTACAGATCTCACTGCATAAGTATATTTGAAGAGACTGTAGACAAGAGCAAGCATCTATATTTTATTGATATAAACTACAGAAGTAAAGACTTATACTAGATACTAGATAAGGGTATTTGAAAGGATGGGCAAGAAATGAAAATACATGGTTGATATCAATGAAAATGGGACGTATTGGTACAGAAGGAGGGAAAACTAGGAAAGAAATATTTCTGATATTTGTATCTTTTGTGATTAAACAAGAGGATGGTTAAAAGAATAATGAATTCAGCTCTGGGAAAAGTGATTTTCACCTTCTGAACTGATTTGTTTTTGTTAAATAAAAAAGTGACTATGGTTCTGTGGGTAAGATGGGACTTGTAAATCATCATGATATGTGTGTGTATATAAACTGTGAGACTATATGCTTCTACTAGAGGAAATATGTGAAGAATAACCTGAGTGTGTTTTGAGTTGCATCTGTGGATATGGAGTGGCTCCCATAGTTCACTGGGTACAAATCAAAAGAAGGGACCAGTAAGCATCTGGCATAGGAGGTGTCATGGAAGCCCAGGATAAAGAAGCAGAGTGATGTACTCAAGAAGTACTGTATTCTAGTAATACTAAGTTCTCAGAATGAACTCACAATTGTATTCCTTGGGGCCTCAAAACAGTTTGTTATTTGATTCTCACTACAGGTATTTATTCATTCACTTGGTGAATACAATCATGCACCAAATAGTGACTTTTGGTCAATAATGAACCATGGTGAGCCCATAAGAGTCTACCACTTATGATGACATAGACCTCTTAGTATATGTAAGAACACTCTATGAAGTTGACACAACAAAATCAGCTAATAGCACATTTCTCAGAATGTATCATGTTGTTAACCAATGTGTGACTGTATTTAATAGTGTATTGCTCTGCTCTGCATGTGGGATACAGAATGTGGATGACAGCACCTGCAATTCTCTGTAATTACAGATGATATACTAAATTTCCCAGGAGAGAGACTTTGGGGAAATTATAATAGAGTAGAAAATACTCTAGCAAGGATTTGGACAACTGGAAAGGGGAACAGAAGACATTTTATGATTTAGAATGGCATAAGACAATATTTAAATTCATTAAGTATTTATAATTTTGCAAGCATGCTGGGCCTTGCATGAGCACTAGAGTCAGAGCTAGAGATACATATGTGGACAGGAACAGATTAGGAAACTGGGTTGTTCATTAAAGGCAGTTTGTGAAAGACCTCTTATACAGTATTACAGACACTAATGATACTGTTACTATTAGAAACTGAGGATTTTAAAGTATGAAAGGGTTACAATCAGATATGTTTTAGAAACTGGAAAAACTATATATGAAGCATGGAGTCAGGGAGAGAGTAGTTTGAAGATTTGTAGTGATATAGAGAAGAGATGGGCATCCTATATATAGTTATTAATAATAGTAAAGAGTCAAGGCTTAGAACTTTTTGTATTTGTAAACTATCTTTCTTGGCGGGTACTTGAATTATTCAGTCTGATATGGGGATATGATCAATATAATTGAAATTTTGAGTATTTCTTGCTGGTGTGTGTATGATTGGTTGCATGTATAATATATACTTAATAAATATACATAAATATAAGCATATGCACACACACATATGTACAAACTAATCACAGGAATTAGCTTGACTATCATAAGCACTTTCACATACCTCACCCTAATGTTCAAAACACATTGGCATGATTTTATAGCACGAAACATTGCACTATGTCACAATATGTGTAACCATTGTTTAAAATTGAGATTGTTCCCAACTTTTAGTCATTATACAATATGGAAGATCTTGATTTACATTGCTAACTTCTCAGTAGAAATAATGTAATGATTTCACTTTTTCAAGTTGTATAAGAGGTACTCTTTTTTATTCACCCTCAACAATTAGCAACATCTTTTTTTAATTGCCATTTTGTTACATATAAATTACATCAGTTCATATATTTGATCTTTATTTTTCATGTTTGTTGGCCACATATATCATCTTGAATGAATTAGCTGTTTATACAAAGATAATGTTTTCATTATTATTGTATATTATAATGACTAAAGAAATTCCATAGCTGTGTTTGATGACACATACCTGTAATCACAGTACTTGGGAGGCTAAAACAGAAGGATCTCAGATTCAAGACCAGCCTTAGCAACTTGGCAAGGATCTCAGCAACTTAGTGAGACATAGTTTCAAAATAAAAAATAAAATAAAATAGGATGGAGGGTGTAGATGAGAGGTAGAATTGTCCTGGGTTTAATCCTTAGTAACCCCCAAATAAACAAATAAATAAATTCCATGAGGACAGAATTCTAATATTCTAAAACTCATTAATTTATTAATTTTTATGTTTTCTTTGATGGGGATTGAGCCAGCATTGATTGCTCCTAAGGGTAGTATTAATCACTAATAAGAATAAGCTATTCTTAGGCAAAACAATAAAATCTTTTTTTTTCTCTATCTGTAGGCTGTCAGCAAAAAGTTCCATCCAAGACTGACCTTCAGCTAGAAGTTGGCTGTTAGTTGGGGCCAGAATGTCATAGTATCTAAAGATAAGTCACAGAACACTCAATCCTGAAATTATAGACATTTGCACTTAGAAGGATGTAATTCTGCAGACCCTCACAAAATTCAGACTAAACTAAAAGATGAAAAAGTAGATTGCATTATCCTAATATTGGTTATTAATAATACTGCAAAAGTAGTTAAAGCCTTCTTACTTTAGAAAGCCACACTCCTGTGTTACAAAACAGGCCTGCAACTACAGGGGCTGTTAAGCAGACAATTACCATAAAATATAAAGATTACACAAAGACACACGTACCAAAACTTTCTTTTTGAAGACAGTAAAAATAAACAAAGATCAATGTGGGCCATGCATCCCCATGGTTAGTGATATCAGACCAGTCTATCCTTGTGAAGATGAACAAAAGGGTCCACAAAAAAAAAAAAAAAAAAAAAAAAAAAAAAAAAAAAAAAAAAAAAAAAAAAAAAAAAAAAAAAAAAAAAAAAAAAAAAAAAAAAAAAATTCTAATGCAGCAAAGATAACAGAGCAGGCCAGTTAGCTTTTTGATGGGAAATGACAACTATTGGCTAACAGGACAGAAGGGACAAGACCATAAATTCCTACACATAGACTGAGATTTCAAAGGCAAATATTGTCTCACTTCTGAGACACTCCATTGCATCTCTCTGTGAGGTGGTGCTTTCATTGCTTTCCCCTCCTTCTGCCTGTAATAATAAAACCTTGTTCAAGCTTGCAGCAGCTCTAGGTTTTGCTTTTCTAAACTAGCCAAGAACAAGAACTCACGGTGACATCATCCCAAACTGTAACATTCTGTTTATAACAGGGACAGTTCCAAGATGTTAATTTAATAATTTTAAAGCCCAACATCAATTTCTTCTGCATTTATCACAAGTAGCGAGTTTTGCTTTGTAAAACATTGTGGACGCTCTGACTTCAGTTAGTGTTTTGTATGAAGTTGATCTCATTTCTAAGTGCCAGGATTGGATCATGTGACTTGGGAAAAACTAATCAGTACATTCCAACTCTCTTGACATGATCCTTGCTTCAAGGAAAAGCCCCTGTCCAAGTGAAGCCAAACAGAGCTAAGAAGAGTCAATTCTCTACAAGAAAATCAAACTCTCTTGTCCACTTGATATATTGATGTCGTAAGTGTGAGGTAATCTAGAGAAATCCAGTAGCATTTAGAAATGGAAATGATTCATTAGAAAAAGAACCAAGGTGATTCTGAATTCAGTCAATCCCCCAAACCCTGCCCCCTCTGTATTGCTGAGTTATTTGAATTTATAGAGATAATTTTTCCTTAAACCAGTTTGGATTAAATTTTCTGTTACTTACAAAATAAAGTTTAAATTGGTAGGTTAATATTAAAAAGTTACAATGGTTACTTTAGCAGTATGAACTCTAATTAGTTATTCTAAATTAAAAACTAAATGTTTGGGAAAACATGAATTCTCAAATCCTTCAGCATGACAGAGTCTCTAGGACCCTGAATATTGAGATTACATTCCTTCAGCATAAATAAAGTATAATGAGGTGTCCCAGAATTTTTTATATAAAGTGCTAGGAAAACATTCCTTATAAAATGAGATTAAAATTCATGAATATTTAATGAAACAAATGAAAGGATTGACTCTTTGTATATTTAGTAGAGTCAGTTTCCTGTGTCATGATGTTGTTCAAAGGATTACAGGTGTTTTCTACTTAACAGTGGCAAAGAAAAGGCATGCACTTTAATCATAATAAATTTCTGTTTTCAACTCCTTAACTTCTTTAGTTTCTCAAAGAATAATATAGGATTTAGGTAAGCAAGTTTTATATAAACACTATCAATGTTCTTCCATTTCTAGTTCCATTTGAAATTATATTATTGGTAGACCTTGTACTTACATTTATCATATACTGAAGAACATCAGTAGGAAATGATATATTTTACTTTTTGATTATAAATGTTTCATTCTAAATTAAAAGTGCTTGATATTTTTCTTATAAATAAGGATCAATTTTTTATCTTCCTTTTTTATGTGTTGTAATATTAACGTGGTTAAAATGTAGCTTCCTCAGCCTCATTATCTAAATGAAATTTAAATGGCCCCCAAACCAGAAATTTGTACTTCTTGAACACACTTCTTTTTTATATCTATATCCAATTGTTGACAATGACCTATTATTTCTACCTCTGAAATAACAAATTCAGTCCTCTCTTTTCTATTCCTAGAACTTTGAATGTTTTGGCACTAATAGTTTCACATCTTGATTTCTAAAGTAGTTTGCATACATTGTTTCCCTGCTTCTACTAGCTCTGAATCATCAGATACATCTTAATTCTTTTGCCATAGTGATTATAGTGATTTATCTAAAACACAAACATGGTCATCTATTTACTATAATTTTTAATATGGTTTTAGTTTTTATTCTTCAAAACAAGAATCATATTCAGTATTAACTTAAAATTTAATATGACAGAACATCTCTTGCCCCTTCACTGTTCCTGGTGGTTACCTATGAGGCTCATGTCTTCCCATGCCCTTCCATTCACACATTCTTGCAGCCTTAGAATAGCTATTTATTAAGTTCCTACTTAATAGTGCATTTAAAATACCCAGTTCTCACATCAGTCTTATAGTGTAGGATTTAGTATTTTGAGGCAAGAATTACTTCACAACTGGGAAAACTGAATGATAGGGATTCCTAAGAAGAGATAGTAATGCTTTGACAGGCGAGAGGGAGATTGCCTGACTACTTCACACACGTTCCAGTCCTACCAAATTACTTTCAGTTTATCGAAGATGCTTTCTTTCTCTTCCCTCCATATTTAAAACACTCCTTCCTTCCAACCCTTTCAGTAAACTTTCATGTGCTCCTTAAGCAAGTTGTGATGGATTTTTTTATTTAAATGGTGTCTTTGGGATCCAAATGGTATACATTAGATTTTGAATCAAAATGGTGTATATTAAATTTGAAGAGGACTTGTACAATTTATTTTTATTGAATTTGAAATCACTTTATAATCTATGAATATAGGTCAATTATAAAATCTTGGAAGCATATTCCAATCATTTTGAAAAAGATTTCTGTTTCTGAGAACATAATTTCAGTTCAGTTTTATGATCTTAGTCAAGTTCATGGACTAGAAATTCAGAAAGATTTAGGTCAGAATTCTGCCTCCATTATTAGCTAGGAGATCATAGTTATTAATTAATATCTCTGAAACATATTTTTATCAGTGAAATGGTATTAAAAGATTTAAAAGATATTTCTTTTAGTATTAGGTTATCATGAAGATTACATGAAATAGTATGCACAAAAGGTGATCGGGGACAGTCCTGGCCATAAATTATTTCCTTAATATGTATTACATATTTCTTACTTTGTATTGTTGATGTGGTTTTTGTTTGATATTATTGAGTGTCCTGAAACTTCTTTTTTTTTTCAAAAAGCATTTGTTAACATATATATTATGCCGGATGTAATTGACATGATAGTAATAAACCTCTCAGAAAAAGACGTAAATATGTTAGGAAGACAGATAGAATATTGATATCAAGTGAAATGGTTGAATCTTTCAGTAATAATTTAATCTTGCCTCTTCCTTTAATCATACTTTTACAATAGTTTTTAGATTAGAAGATGAAGAAAAGCCTGCATCTCTAAATATATCTTTTAATAATATATTTTCCAAATGATGGAAGAATTTGATGAAAATTGAAAGATATAAAGAATAATCATTGATTAGAACACATATTTCTTGCAATATGCTTGGTTATTATATTTGTACTTCAGAAATGTCAGCTTACAAAGGCTAATATAGTACCTTTTAAGAAAATCTAAAACAGTAAAGAGGTATAATCATTCTAAGGAAGAAAGAAAACTTTAATAACAGTGTAAATTGCTGGTACACCTTGTGCTTGAATAAGATAAGTTATTAAGATTTTCTAAAATGATTGACTATTGTTTTAACTGCTATTTGTGTTTCAACACAGAGGAGATAAACACATTTTGGATTGGAAGTCCAAAGACCTTGTCTCTTAGTTTTTAATTACATGGCATTCAATAAGGTACTTTATCTATCCAAACTCAATTTCTCATCAGAGAAATTAACAATTTTGAATACTTAAGTCTAATCTACATTAATAGTTACACTGTGATGTCATAGTCAGACAGTGGAATAGCATAGATCTAGAGACTGTATAAAAGGTAGTTATTTGGTATGTTATTTAGTCTGAATGTCATTTTGTTTCCTTGAAACAATTAATATACTTGTGATTACATTACAGTTTCATTCTGAGGAATACACATTAATCTATGTACTTTACCTGGAAGAGAGTAGGTATTCAGTGTTTGCTAACAATAATATTTTATAAAGCATCTAAAGTATACAATCTATATTTTTTCTTACTACCATTTAACCAAAGTACCTACTCTTTCAGTTATTTAATGATTTATATTTACTTATTCAACAATTATTTTATTAGCAATTCACTATTTGCAATGTTATATGTGAGTCTCTGGGAATAAAGTGGTAAATGAAATAGTCATGGACTCTGACTTCATGAAGTGATGTGGGATATAGACAATATGCAAGTGAAACATAGTTAAGTATATAACTACAAAATATAATGTGGACAAAAGGAGCAGTCATAAATTTTTGTGACTGTAATAAGTGGATATTCTTCAGATTGAAGGACTGAGGAATAATTTTCTAAGAAAATATTATTTAAGCTATAACCTAAGGTTTGAAAAAAAAACCAACTAAAATGAAAACAATGAGTTATAGATATGATGAGTATTCCAGAAAGAGGATTGGGCCATGAGGCAGTGTGTGGATTGGTACGGGAGAAAGAACTTGACATGACTTATGAAAACAAGAGTCTTTTGGCTAAGGGAATGTGAAACATAATGAAGAGTAGTAAGCATTAAAGTTGGAATGCTGGGTAATAACTGGATTATATTTGGCATAATAAAACATACTAAGTATTTTTTCCAGTTCAATCTAGGTTTAAAGCAGCATCATTAAGGATTTTCAATTAGGGGAATACTGTGATTCAAATTCACATTTTTAAAATATTGCCATTCCAGCTTCTGACTTGATAATGGATAGTAAAGGGGCAAATGTAGAAAAAAATAAACAGTTAAAAACATTTTAATGGGGGAAAATAAAAACAGCTAAAGTGACACTGTAGCAGATTAAGCCAAAACTAATAGTGGCATAAACTAGGATTTTAGCATTGCTTATGGAACAATATTAATAACAATGACAACAACAAAAATTACAATAGTTGTATTGGTTACCTGTTCATCACTAT
>PVLC010049966.1:0-10273 GCA_004027655.1 Graphiurus murinus | reverse complement strand
TAAAACTGAGGGTAGAGTAGCACATGCCTATAATCCTGGCTACTTGGGAGACTGAGGCAGGAAGATTGCAGGTTTGAGACTAGACTGGGTAACTTAGCAAGACCTTGTCTCAAAATAAAAAGGCTGGAGTATAGCCAGGCATGGTGGCACATGCTTGTAATCCCAGTACTTGGGAGGCTGAGACAGGAGGATCACAGCCTTGGCAATCTAGTGAGACTCTCACCAACCTAGTGAGACCCTGTTTCCAAATAAGATATAAAATTGGGCTGGGGGCATAGCTTGGAGGTAGAATGACTCTGGGTTCAATCCCCAGTCCTCCCCCCCAAAAAATGCTGGAGTATAGCTCAGTAGCAGAGCATCCTTGGGTTCAATCCCTAGTACTGCAAAATAATAAATAACAGCCAATCATGGTGGCATAAGTCTGCAATACCAGTTCTTGGAAGGCTGAGACAGGAGGATCACAAGTTTGAGGACAGCCTCAACAACTTGGTAAGACTCTTAGCAACCTAGAGAGACCTTGTTTCAAAACAAAAAATAATGAAGAGCTGGGGATATAGCTTGGAGGTAGAGTACCCGTGGGTTTAATCCCTAGTACCACAATAAACAAACAAACAAATAAATAAATCTGAGGAAACCGTAACTTGGATGAGCAAATTACTTACCCCAAGGCAACCAGTTATTGAGTGGCAGAGGCAGGCTTTAAACCTACCCCAAAGTCCTTACACTGCCTTCACCCATGGTAGACAAGAGACATACACACAGCATATAAATAATGAAGGAACATATCACCCAGCCATTATTGGGTCATCTTGTTGACCCCCACCCCTCTGTTTCCAGGGAGGATTTCAGCTAATGGGGGGAGGAAGGCACAGGGTAGGACCATAATTAAGAGTTCCAGAGCTGGGCGTGGTGGTGCACGCTTATAATCCCAGTACTTGGGAGGCTGCTATAGGAAGACCACAGGTTTAAGGGCAACCTCAGCAAATTTGTGAGATCCTAAGCAATTTAGTGAGACCATGTTTCAAAATAAAAAATAAAATAGGGCTGGAGGTGTAGCTCAGAGGTAGAATGTCGCTGGGTTCAATACCTAGTAACACACACACACACACACACACACACACACACACACACACGAGTTCCAGGAATAAGGATCTCACCACTGTCCTTTCAAAACTTTTGGCCAATGTCTCCCAGAGCAGGGTGTCTGGAATCAGGACAGCATCACACAGACTGTCAGGGAGATTCAAGACCCTTTCAGATCAAAGCCAAACCTCACACTTGCCTCCCTGCCCCTCCGCCTCTGCAGACAGAGCCGTGGAGACTTCAGGAACAGATGGGCTCTCCTGAAGACAGGCAGGCTGGCTGAGAAACACCCACGGCTTTCCCTCTTCCCAATCTGTCACAGGCCAGTTCCCCCCAGACCCAGCCACCAGCCCTGCAGTGATCCTGAGCCCCTGACCATCTCAGAGCTGGTGGGGTGTGTGTGTGTGTGTGTGTGTGTGTGTGTGTGTGTGTGTGTGTGTGCAGCTGTAAGGACCAGGCAGGATAAGTCTAACTTTGGTCTGTTCCTACCCTGAGATGGGAAAATGCCCACTCAGCAGCAAATGCCTGAAGAGCAAAGGCGAAGGGTCCAGGACAGGGGACAGAAGAGGTCATGGCAGGACACAGAGTCAGGGCAAAGAAATGTGACTTTTTCTTAAAAGAGGTGAAGCTAATCAGGTGGGTCTGGATCCAGGCCAGCCACTTCCTCATGGACAACAGAGCAGAACAGGGACTGCAAATAATTAAGTACAGGAGGGGTCCTCTTATCCCAGAGAAAGGAGGCCTTGCCGAAGGTGCCTGGGGACCATGGCTCCCAGCGCCCCCCTCGCTCACTCTGCAAACTAGAGGGTGGCCCCAGCACAGGTTCCTAATCCCTCCTGGCAGGCTTCTATCCATCCCCACCCCCACTATCTAGAGCCCCGCTCCCCAACCTGGAGGAATAGGAAGGATTCTGAGGGCTCAGCTGAGGGGGGTAGGAAAGTCTGACCTGGTCTGCAGAGGCAGTTATGGTGCCACCACCACAGCAACCAGTTGTTTAGCCTGCTACGGACACTGTGTCGGTACTTCATTCAATTCCTATACCAATCCTCCCTGTGATGAGCCCACATCAAACATGTGGGAATGATCTGGGAGAAGTTCAGGAGTTTGCTGGGGAGAGGAGACTCAGGTAGCTAGTACAAGCTTGAGCTAGTTTCCAGCAAGGCCCTAAGTTTCCCCTTCCCTTGGGGTCCCAAGCTCAGTTATCAAAGGAAAGAAGGAATTGGTTGGGGGGGGGGCATCCATAGAGATGCTGGACAGAAGTCCAAAACAGGTGAGCCCAGGCTGAGGTGGGATAGGAACTGGGAAGAGCCAAGCCAGGCCCAGCCCTACAGCATGGGGCCTGTCCCCATGGGCGCAGGAAGGCCGGAGTAGGCAGAGGACAGATGATCTGTAGAGGAAAGAATTGCAGTCCAAAAGTTAGCCATCTCCTCCAAGCCCCAGGGAGGTCTCTCCATGAGATCCCAGACCAAGAATCTACTTGCTCCTTAGAACTGGTCCCGTTCTCCTCCCACCCATGGGGAAGCCAGGCTCCACCAAGCACAGGACACAGGAGAGCCTCATTACTCAGAGCACCACCCCCATCATTCCTTCCCCCCAAGGACTCCAGGGTGGGCTGGGACCAGCTTGTGATGGGGAAGGGGCTTGGGGACACATGAAGTAGGCTGGATCCCACTTTTGTGCGACCTCCGGAAAGTGTGTCCCAGTCTCAGTTTCCTGTCCTTGTAAAATGGGAATAACACTATCTACTCCACAAAGCTGTTGGGACACACTTCACTTTGGTTCTGAAATCCCCATGAGTTTGGGAAGAGCTCCTCCAGGCATGAGTGAAGCGCATCTTCTGCCCTCCTCCAAGATACAGGCACACAGCAGGGGGAGTCCTAGGCACCTCGTGGTCAGGGACACTCCCAGGTTGTGAGGTAGGAGTGAAGTCAGTCTTCCACGCTCTCAGCTGCACTGGAGGGGTTTGCACAGGTGTGGCCCTCTCTCTAAGGTGCAAACCCTAGCCTCTACCCAATGTTGCCTGGCATTCTTCCAACCCCAGTTGATGTTTTCACAGGCCCCTCCCAAGGTAGGCTAAGGTTGGGGATCTCTGGGGATGTGCCCATCAGACAGATGGTCCAGGCATCCTTGAGAATTCTATCGCTCCCGTCAGTGTCTGGGAATGCGCTGTGTGCCCATGCCTGCATGGGGAAGGCCAGCCACACATGCCGAATCTCACAGGGTGCTGCCAGGGTCGGTGCGAGCCGGTGGTATTTATGAGTCACAGGGCTCAGGCCACAGCTGGGCAAAGATGGGGAAGGTTGCCCGAGGCTTGGAGTGGAGGAGGGGCAGAAAGGAGCAGCCAGAGCCAGAGATTCTGAGGACCTGACTCCCACTCCTAGGGCCCCAGATCTCCCATCTTCCCCCCTGCCAGGAAGGGTTCAGAGAGAATTAAAAGAGGCTGCTGGTGCCTAAGAGGGTGTTGACCCCACAGCACAGAAAATCCTCACTGCCTCCTTGCCCAACTCCCACCACAGGCCCTGCGCAGGCTCAGGGAACCTGTTCCCAACAGGGTAGAAACAGAGGCCTCCAGTCCATACCCCAATGCCTACCCCAAATACAGCAGAATTCAAGCCACACCTCCTTAGCCCGACCGGCCGCCCACCCTCGATGCCCACTGCATTAACCCTTTGTCCACTGCTGATGCGGGGCGGGGTGGGGGTGTCACTGCCCCTCTGGACTTTCCGGGTGGGCAGGGAGAGAGAGAAGAGGCACATTCCCCAGCGGCTCCTCAACACGCACCCCTGTGCAGGGACCTGCAGGGCTTCACGTGCCCTTCCACTTCTCCCCAGGGCTCCGGCACCACCCCCGCCCCAGCCCCCAGGCTGCCGATCTGGAAAGTTCACCAGAGCCCAGAAAGCCCTTCAAGGCAGTGATCTGGCTCCACGCTCTCGGTCACCCGGGACTCCTGACCCTTGCCCTTTCCAGAGGAGGGCCCCCTTAGAAGGCGCCTAGCTCGAGACTAGGTGGAAAACTTTGCTTTATAGGGCTACGACCGGAGCCCAGGGGCCAAATAGAGTCCCAGATGGAGAGTCCCTGCAGGGCGCGGGTCCTGCGACTGCGAAACAACCCTCGCTCCTAAAGCACCTGGAACTTGGGCGTGGCCTTTCCAGGGCATCTCCCCCCGCCCCCCCCAACACCGGTGCGCGCGCCCCGCGACCGCCGACCTCCCCCGGCGGCTCCAGTATTTCCCTCCAACCTCTCGCCCCATGGCGAAGCAGAACGGCGCCTTTAAGGGCCGCGCGGCTTACCTTTGCTCGGTTCGCCCGGCGGCGCGGTGCCCCCTCCTCCGACCTCCCTCCGCCCGCCGCGCGCAGCCGCCCGCCGCACTCACCGCACCGCCCGCCGGACGCGCCGCGCGCCCGCTCCCGCCCGCCACGACCTGGAGCCGCGGCCGGGCGCCGCGCCCTGCGTCCTGTCCCCGGCGCCCTGCTGGGGTCCCTGCCCCCGCCCGGGGCCGCTTCCCGGGCTCAGGGAAGGTGAGCGGCTCCCCCGGAGAAGCTGCAACCTGAGCTGGAGGAGGAGGAGGAGGAGAGGGGAGGGGAGGGGAAGGGAGGAGGTGGAGGAAGGTGGGGACAAGGGAGGAGGGAGAGGAGGAGGAGGGAGAGGAGGAGGAGGAAGGGAAAAGCCCGGCCCCCGCCAGAGTTTTTCACTGTACAAGTTGACTCCTCCCCCGTCCCTCCCGCCCTGCCCTCGGCCGCTGCCAATCCCCAGGGCCCACTGTCCGGGTGCCCACCCCTTTCTCCCACTCTGAGAACCAGGGTCCAAGTGCCTCTTCCTGTTTCCTTCGTAGGGCTGGCTGAGGCTTCTCAGAGACACTGGCCCCGAGAATGGTGACTGGGAGGTGAGGCCCTCTGGACAGATGACCCCAGGACAGGGGCAGGGCACCAGGGCTGGTTCCCCCAGAGCACAAATCTCTCAAGTCCTATCATGGACTCCAGCACCTACCGTCCTCCTGTGCACCCACAGGCTCTGTTTGCCCTTTTCTTGACAACAGTAGCCCTGGGGCTCTCCGTCCAGTGGGGCGTGTCACTTACCTCCCAGACAAACTTCTCACCTGGTCAGCTCCTCCTCCCCACCGCCTGAATGAAGGGCTTGCTATCAGCTATCATTCCCACTTTGCACCCAGAAGGGCAATTAAGTTTGTCCTTTTGGAATTAACCCTGCAGGCCAACTGAAGAAGGTTTACAGAATAGCCAGTGCTAGTTCAGCTTGCATTATACAGAAAGAGAAACTGAAGCTCAGAAAGAAGACTGAATTGGCCCAAAGTCCCACAAGGAGTTAATGGCAAGTTATGATTAGAAACCAGGTCATAGCCAGGCGTGGTGGTGCATGCCTGTAATCACAGTACTTGGGAGGCTGAGACAGGAGGATTTCCAGTTTGAGGCCACCCTTGGCAACTTTAGTGAGGCCCTGTTTCCAAATAAAAAATAAAATAAGGTTGGGGGTATAACTCAGAGGTAGAATGTCCCCTGGGTTCAGTCCCGAGTATAGCAAAACAAAACAACCCAGGTCATTCCAGGCATGGTGGTGTGTGCCTGTAACCCCAGCTACACCAGAGGCTGAGGCAGAAGGATGACAAGTTCAAGGCCATCCTGGGCAATTTAGGTGAGACCCTATCTCAAAATAAAAAATAAAAAGGGACAAGGGTGTAACTCCAGGTCAATGGCCATTCTACCCACACCTCTTATTTCAGGAAATATATATATATATATATATTTTTTTTTTTTTTTAATTTTTTTAAGCTGGGCTGGCCTGAAGGACACCTTGTCCCTGTCTGGACTGCTCCCAGGCCTTCTGAAGTCTGTGAGGAGGGAAGGTGTACCTCAGCTCTGAAGGGTCAGAATCAAGGAGGCCTGTGTCCTCTGCCCTGCCAGAGGAGGTGGCCTTTACATACAATCTGGGGCCCTGGCAGGGAAGATCTCTCTCTCTCTCTCTCTCTCTCTCTCTCTCTCTCTCTCTCTCTCTCTCTTTCTCCCTCCCTCTCTCTCCCTCTCTCTCCCTCTCTCTCCCTCTCCCTCCCTCTCCCTCCCTCTCCCCTCTCCCCTCTCTCCTCTCTCCTCTCTCCTCTCTCCTCTCTCTTTCTCTTACACACACACACACACACACACACACACACACACACACTTTTATTGGTGCATTATAGTCTCACATCATAATGTAGTTCGTAATAAGGGAAGATCTCTTGAGGAAGGCTTGGTCCGCGCAGTGTAGATACACTTCTGCCTGAACTCTTTGCCTAGGGAGAATGAGATGCTGAGAATAGAACAGTTTCTTTCTGGAAGGTATCAGCCCAAGGTCCCACCCTCAGCTGGAGACAGGAGAGAGAAGACACGTGCCATTGCATGGTAGTGACCTGTGGGTGGCTGGCAGGGACATCCCACGAAGAGCCTCCCAACTCTTTGCTCCCTGTGTTTTCTCTGCCAGGGCACACAGATTTCCTGGCACAAGCAACTTATGAAAACGAAGCTGCCAAGTGTTGAAGGATTGCAGAGTGGCTGGATCCACAGCCTCAAGACTGGAAAGAGGAAGCAACCTGCCTGGCTCCATAATCCATGGGTGTAATAAGAATCCTGGGGAGCAGGGAGGCCATGCAGAGGCAAGGAGGGGACAGGCAGAAAAGGGGGAAGGACTGTGGCTAAGGAACTGTGTTTACTAGGGGATTAGAGAGAAAGGGGCCAAAGTGCAGAGTTTCAAGGAACTAGAGGGGGATGAGGTAGAGATCACAACACACATTTTCTGAATACCTTTTATTCAGAAAATGGCCAAGTAATAGCCAACTCTCTGGGCACAAAAGATAAATAAAACCCAATCCCTACCCTTCTGGAGCTTATAATCCAACAGGGAAGAGAAGTAAATAGGATGCTTGTGATAGTCAGCTTTCTGTTACTGTAACAGATACCTGAGATACCTTATAAAGAAAAAAAGTTTATTTGGCTCACAGTTTTGGAAGTTCCAGTCCATGTTCAACTGGCCCCATTGCTTTCCTACATGTGGTGGCACAGTACATCAACGCCAGGAGCACATGGCAGATCAGAGCTGCTCATCTCTTGGCCAGGAAGCAAAAGAGAGAGGAAGAGGAAGGGGCTATTGTCCTAATATTTCCCTAGACAGCCGTCCCTAATGATCTAAAGACCCCCCACCAGGCCCCACCTCTTAAAGATCCTGCCACCTGCCAATAGTGCTGTGCTGGGGACCAAGCCTTAAACAAAACATGGGCCTTTGGGGACACTAGGTCCAAACTATCGCAATGCTGTGGGCGGGAGGTTAGTGCTGGGGCTGCCCTGAGAGTGTTGCTCTGCTCTGCTTGAGCTAAGGAGAAGGGAGGACGAGGAAGGGGAGAGGGGCTTTTCTGCTTTTCCTGGAGGGGCAATACCACGTGCAAAGTGCAGGGGGGAGAGACTATGGCACCACAGTTCTAGGAGGCAGAGTTTAGAGTCTGGGGTGCAGCCGACACTAAACAGAAGCAGGTGCTGGGGCCTGAAGACCCTTTGACATACACTGTGGCTAAGGAGCCAGGACTCTATCCTGAACACATGAGGCAACACGAGCACTTCAGGCCTGTGGGTTAGGATGATCACATGACTGGCTGATGGTGGCAGTATCTGGAGATGGAAAGCCCAATTCAGAGACGGATTCTAGTGAAAAATGATGTGGGCTTAGGCTAGAGCAGAAGCTTCATGGAGAAGAGGAGGGAACTGATTTGAGAGTTACGAGACAGAGCCACAGAACTTTGTGCCCACTTGATTCTAGAAAATAAGGGAATGAAGGCAGTCAAGGCTGGAAGTACCAGCAGGGCCGCGGAGCTTCTGGGGTGTGCCTGGATTCCTAGCACCCCTTGTACTGCTGTGTGATATTGGGCAAGTGATTTAACCTTTCTGAGGCCATTTTTGCAACCTGTGGGGCAAAGATACTAGAATCAATCGTGTGTAGTTGTACACATTAGAGATAATGTATGCTCAGGGCATTGCATAGGGCTTGGCTCATAATAAGGACTCAATAAACAGTGGCTATAATTACCATAATTTGTGCATCCAACATACACATAAGGAGCTCCTGCTAGGTGCTAAGGGAGGATTTAAAGTCTGATTCCCTCTTCTCATGCAGCTCACTGTCCTCTGGGAAACAGATATGCAGAGAACTGTCACAGATCAAGGCAGTGTTGGCTGGGGCAGAGGAGGAAGGCCTCAACTCTGCCCCCGAGAACCAGGGACAACTTTACAGAGGAGAGGTGACAACCTAAGCAATGCAAGGCCAGCCACCTGCTCAGAGACTGTCACATTACACTCCCCTCCCCATCCCTGACATGGAATTACACTTCAGAATCTCTGAAGCTGTCAGTTTTGAAGACATTGTCCTTGCTCCTTGCAGTTGTGGAAGGCGGTAGGCAGCAGATGGGTATCTATATGGAGCCCAGAGAAAGGCACGTGGGGACCTGGCAGCCCCTGGATAGGGCAGCCAAGGATGGATGGAGGGTACATGAGGGCATGGCCTGCACGTGAGCGGGGCTTGCAGCTAGAGTGGGGGCCCACCTGTGTGTGCTCTTTGGGCCACCTTTTTTTCTGCCCCGTCTGTGGCCTCCCAACCCCCCCCCTCAAAAGCCCAGGTCAGGAGAAGTAACACCACCTGGGCCCTCCCACGAAGGAGGGACTTCCAGCCTGCCACCCACAAGGCAAAACCTTGGGCTTTCAGCCACATGGACTGTGTGACCTTGGGCAGTTCCATCTTTGATCTATTTCCTGTCTGTCATTCGGGGATGCTAACAGTTCTTTTCTCATGGGGCCACTGTGAGGTTTCAATGAGATGTAAACTTGGCAGCCAATCAATGCTGTTTCCCTTCTCCACAGCCCATTAACCCCTTCTTGCAGAGGATCAGACAAGGGGTTCCCCCTGGCACCCTGGCTTCTTAAGTCCCCCCACTGTGGGCCCTGCAGCCCTCTTGCCTTCCTCTGCCAGCCAACTGGATCTGTAGCATCCCTGGGAGGCCTGGGCGCCTGCAGGATGCTGGCAGGCCTGAGCCGCATGCCAATGGGCCCCAGCAGCAGCCCTGCCCACTCCTGTTCTGATCCCATCTCTCCTCCCGGCCGCCAGGGACATACCAGCGCTCTTCAGAGAGGACCGGCATCCCTGGGCGCCTGAGGGCTGAGGGGGAAACTGGAAACAGCTCTCCTCCACAGACTGTGTGGGCAGCACATTTGAATAGCTTCTGAAAACCCAAAGTTCAAGTCTGCACTTCCAGACAGGGAAAGCTGGGCCAGCAGACAATATTCTTATCACAGGGAGCCTCCCCTCCCCTCCAGTGCCACTCATAGCCAAGCAAGTCATTGCAAGGCACCTGGACAGCTTGAAGACCCGGTCCTGCCCCTGAGAAGCAGGATGCGTGTTGTTTATCTGAGCCTCAGTTTTCCTCTTCAGCAAAATGGGAATGGTGTGAGTGTCCACCTCTGGAGATGTGAGAATTAAAAGGGACTGAGCACGACAGAGCTGTCTAAACTGTAAAGCGATTCACATGTGTAGGACATCATTATTGTTGGTCAAAGGGTCCTTCTGAGGGTTCCGAAAGTCGAGTAAAGGTATTTGAAATGGGAAACTAAGTGAGAGCAGAGAAATTCACTGCAGGAGCAGGTATGTCCTTGGTATCGAGGAGAGAGATGGGCAACAGAGACCAGAGGATGGACTGACTTGACCCACTGGTTCGAGGTTCCTGAGTCAGTGGGGACAGAGGGACTTGGTTGGGCAGAGCCAACTCTTGCTCTTCTGGCTAAACTCAGGTCGTTGTTTTCCAGTAATTTACAGGGAGTGGGTGCTTTGGAGAGGAATGTCATTTACCTGGTTCCAATGTGATTCCAGCAGAGAGCCCAGGACTTTCCACTTTGTCACTGTACCAAGCATCACATCCTCTTTTCACTGTTGATATTCAGTGTATAGGCATGTGTGCGCTCTTGCATATGTACACACACACACACACACACACGACCACTCTAGACTTGACTGGGGCAGTAGCTGCATCCCCAGAGGGTTCTGGGACAGGGTGGCCACATAAACAGAATCAGCCAATCATAAACCAGTTGACCATAGCAACCATCAAACCAATTAGAACCCCACCCCTGCATCCAGCAGTGCCTCCCAAACCTAGTCCCCCTCCCGTACA
>PVLC010049965.1:0-10056 GCA_004027655.1 Graphiurus murinus | reverse complement strand
CCTGGCCTGTCTTCTCTCTCATTCATACAGTTGGGTTCTGTATGAATGAAGTCTTGCCTATGCAGAATGTCCTCTCACAGATGGACTCAGGCCAGGAAATTGGTGTAGGCTCTGCGTGATTCATCGCTTCTGTGTTGATCGATTGTGGTCATTCACTAAGGTGTGCCTTGTCGCCACGGTTGGGTGGTAGGCTGAGAGCCCTGGGTTCCCTCTAGAGGCAAGATCTGGCCCAAGAGAGGCCCAGTCTACATCTGTGTCCTTTGGCTGCATGCTTTTTTTTTTTTTATGCAGTACTGGGGATTGAACCCAGGGGCATTCTACCTCCAAGCTACATCCCCAGTCCTATTCTTTATTCTTTTTTTTTTTTGGCGGTACTGGGGATTGAACTTAGGGGCATTCTACCCCCGAGCTATACCCCCAGCCCTATTTTTTATTCTTTATTTTGAAACCGGGTCTCACTAAGTTGCGGAGTGCCTCACTAGGTAGCTGAGGCTGGCCGCGAACCCGGATCCTCTGGTCTCAGCCTCCCGAATGCTGGGATTACAAGCGTGCGCCACCACTCTCGGCTTATTCTTTATTTTTGAAACAGGGTCTCACGAGTTGCGGAGAGCCTCACTAAGTAGCTGAGGCTGGCCGTTTTGTTGTTGTTGTTTTCTACTTTGTGGGCCTCAGTTTCCCCTTTTACAAAATGAAGGTTTTGGTCAGGCGTGATGGCTCACACTTGTAATCCCAGTACTTAGGAGGCTGAGACAAGAAGATTGCAGATTGGTGGCCAGCTTCAGCTACTTAGCAAGGTTCTCCGCAACTTAGTGAGACCTTGTTTCCAAATAAAAAAAAATAGGTTTGCGAAGTGTAGCCCAGAAGTAGAAGGCCCCTGGGTTCCACCCCCAGTACCACATACCACACACCCACAAAAAGTGTTTTTTTTTGTTTTTGTTTTTTTTGTGGTACTGGGGATGGAACCCAGGGGTGCTCTACCACTGAGCTATATCCCCAGCCCTTTATACCACTATGCCTGGCTAAATGAAGGGTTCAGCTGAGTGATTCCTAAGCGCTGTTCTGAAGCTAAGATGATATGTCTGCTTTCTGCTGAAGCAAGACATTCACCACATACTTAGTGGCTTATAACAGTGTTTTGTTTTGTTTTCTTTGTGGTACTAGGTATTAGACCCAGGGGCATTCTACTCCCCCCCTCCCCAACCTTTTTAATTTATTTGGAAACAGGATCTCTCTAAGTTACCTTGTAAGTTGCTGAGACTGGCCTCAAACCTGCTATCCTCTTGTCTCAGACTCCCAAGTACTACTGGGATTACAGGTGTGTGCCACCACGCCTGGCAACAGTGTTCATTTTTTTATCTTACAGTTAGAGGCCAGATGTCCAGTATGCTCAGCTGGGTTCCCTGCTTAGGGTTTCTTGAGGCCAAGTCAAGGTCTCAGCTGGCCTGGGCCTTTTCTCTGCAGGCTTTTGGGGAGAATCTACTTTCCCTCTCATTCATGTTGTCGACTGACTTCTGTTCCATGTAAGCCGAGGCCTTTGTTTCCCTGGCTGTCTGTTTTCTTTCTCATGCTGTCTGTGCAACCCCTCTTTACATTTATTTATTTATTTATTTTAGCTACTGGGGATTGACCCAGGGACATTCTACCTCTGAGCCACACCCCTAGCCCTCTTTTACTTTTTATTTTGAAACAGAGGCTTACTGAGTTTCCGAGGACCTTGCTAAGTTGCTGAGTCTGATCTTGAACCTGTGATCCTCCTGTCTCAGCCACCCAAGTCCTGGGATTACAAGTGTGCACCACTGCGCCCAGCTAGTTCTCAGCTTTTAAAGACCCATGTGGTTAGATAGGACTAATCCAGATAATCTCCCCACCGTAACACGCATAACCTCAACCTTTCGCCTTGCAATGCAAAATCTTTATTGGTTCCAGTATTAGAGTGTGGATATTTTTAGGGCCATTATTCTGTCCACCACAGTCTACCCTCTGAACCCCAAAGATTTATGTCCATTCTCAATGTGAAATGCATTCATTCCATCCCAAGGTCCTCAGAGGTCTTGTCCTATAACAGAATCTGTTTAACAGATCTCATCTGAATCCCCTGGCTCCGCAATCCCAATCCCTTTATCTAAGTCATGGAAACCAGGCATGGGTGAGGCCGTGGGTATGATCCATCTGGGACATAATCCTCCTCATCTATGAACCTGGGGACTAAAGGGACAAGTCACAGGCTCCAAAAATGCCACAATGGGGCAGCTATAGATGCTTCTCAAAGAAGGAGAAGCGAAAGGTATGACAGGGTCAGATGGTATTCCAGGGGCCTTGCATCCTGCTCCCCAAACTGTGGGGGAAATGGGTTGGAGGCAGCCCTGCCTGCTCCCACCCCTCCTGACCTCCACAGGTGGAGGCTGGCCGAGAGCCACCAGTGACCATCTGGCCTGTCCTGGGGCTCTTGGGTGGACATGGGTGAGCCACTGTGTTTTAGTTGGTTAGCAATAATAAGAAATGCCATTGAAGTATAGCTGAGAGGATTTAGGTGAGACCTAAGGGTGGCCTTTGGTTTGAAAAGTGTTTGTCGGCACCAAGAGGAAAGCCTGGGTTTCCAGCGCCTCCCCTTCCCTTTCCTCAGCACCAGGAAGTAGGAAGGACACAGACGGTACCAGCACTCCATCTGTCCCCTCCCCGATGGCCGGAAGCTGGTGGGAATTCATTCCACTTCCCGAGGCCTCTGTCTCCTGGGCTGTGACATACAGTTGTCGCTGCAGACCACACAGACTCAGGAGAATCGAATGGAAGTCACATGCGAAGTGCGTTTGTCATTATAGAGATTGCTCCTTATCAGGTCATATAGATCTGTCCCTTTCTTCTTAGTGACTGCAAGGAATTCTAATATCTAGTTACCTACTGATTGATCTGTTGGATATCTACTTGTTTCCAGTATTTTCTACTCTTAAGATGATCCAGTGAACAGCTTTATGCATAATTGCACACATTTAAATGTATATTTGAAGATAACAACAACAGCAAAAAACCAATCCTACCATGTTGACATAATCACTGTTAGCATCGGGTTATATTTTTCTACTGTTGTGTGAATGTATGTAGGATTTGGGGGGGGGTACTGGGGATGGAACCCAGGGACATTCTCCCTCCATGCTGCACCCCCTAGCCCTATTTTATTTTAATTTTGAAACAGAATCTCATGAGATTGATGAGAGTCTCACTACTTGCTGAGGCTGTCCTCGAACCTGTGATCCTCCTGTCTCAGCCTCCGAGCTGAGGCTTGTGTAGGATGTTTCATGTGGATGTAGTTGTGCCATGCATAAGATCTCTGTCTTGCTCATTTTACTTGACTTTCTGTTGCATTGCCTATATTATTAAATAGCTTATGAAATTAATAAAGATCACTATGAGACAGTCTGCAGTAGGTTCTGTAGACACAGCAGTAATAAGTAGCTGGACAGATACGGTCCCATGCTGTACAATGTTTCAGTCAACACTGGGCTACATGGACAACGTTGGCCCATATGATTATAATAGAGCTGAGAAATTGCCCTCACCTAGTAACATCATAGTGACATTGTAAGGCCATAGCACAGCACATTATTGATGTGTTTGTGTTGCTGGTGGTGTAATCAAACCTACTGCACTGCCAGTCCTATGAAAATATGGCTCATACAATTCTGCACTACACAGAATGCTCGAGAATAAGTGACTACATAACTGCTTTGTGTGTTTACTAGACCACACTTTCATAGGTAGAGTGTAGTCCTTCTATATTTAAAAAAAAAAAAGACACGATGGTGCATGCTTGAAATCCCAGTACTTGGGAGGCTGAGTCAGGAGGATTGCAGGTTCAAGGACAGCCTCAGCAACATGGTGAGACCTTGTTTCAAAATAAAAGAAATAAAAAGGGCAGGTGCTGGGTATGCAGCTCAGAGGTAGAATGCCCCTGGGTTCGATCCCCAGTGCCACACACACATACCCACAGTTTTCTATAAACCACACGCCATGTTAGTCAGCACCCTCCTGTGTGTACCTCGCGATGCAGTTCTCAGCTTGTGCCCTGATATTAGCAACATGTCACTGCATTCAGCCGAGTGCCTCCACCCAAGGCACTTTCCTCGCGGATTTTCACCGTGTGTTCATGGTGGCTTGGGAGCTTTCGCTGTTTTGCAGAGAACATGCCGGTGAACCTATTTGTCGTTAAAGCTCTCCAGCATTGGGGGCTGTTTCCACAGGATAGATGGCAGGGTTCAGAGAGGATCACATGTTGGCAGAGTGCTGTCAGGAAGGGCTGCGGCACCAGTGACTTCCTGGGCCCCCTGAGTCGGGCCACTCTGATGGGAGCTGTGGTGCCAGCAAGGGGTGGTGAGGGGTGACAGTGCTCTGCTCATGTGGCCCTGTCCTAGTGGCGCGATCCTTTGCCATTTCCAAGCAGACTCCGTTCCCTCGAGGCGGCTGAGCCCAGGGAACACCGGGGCTGGCTGCGTTAAATGCTGCTACACCGGGGCCGGCTGCCTTAAATGCTGCTCTGCTCAGGTTTGTGCGTGTGAATAATTCAAGACCCCGAGACACGGAAAGGGTTCCTGGAGGAGGAAGCTGACTTAGTTAAGGAGCAGACTGATTTTTTTTTAGGATAAGATTTCCAGAAGAGATACAGGGAAAGTCACAAAGGACATGGGTAGAACTGACAAATGTCCTCTGTCGCTATCTAGAAAGGACACCCTCGGCAAGGATCTGAGAGCAGAAAGAAGTGCCTATCGCTAGAAGGTGTGACTGAGGGGCGTCTGTCCCAGAACACCCCCACTGCTTGCTTCTCACATGCTCCCAGGGGCTGGGGAGTGCTTGTCCCCGAAGGTTTAGAAGCCCCCCATTCACTCCCCCAGTGTGCAGGGATCCTGAGCCCACCTTTCCTTCCCTTCCCCTTCCTTCCTTCCTTCTTTCCTTTTTGTGGTACTAGAGATTGAACCAAGGAGCCTTCTACCTCTGAGCTCCACCCCCAGCCCTATTTTATTTTTTATCTGGAAACAGTGTTTTGCTAAATTGCCAAGGTTGGCCTAGAACCTGAGATCCTCCTATCTCCACCTCCCAAGTGCTGGGATGACAGGCCTGCGCGGCCCCGCCCGTGGCTTTCTGCCGTCTTTCCTTGAGGAGGACTCAGGCAGTTGCTGGAACCCAGATGTTTGGCTCCCGCCTCTGCTCCGCATCATGCTCAGCCTGAGATCTTGTTAAGTCCAGGGAGAGCTTTGGCCCTGGAAAGGCATCCTGGCTCCGGCAGCTGCAGCTCGCCTGCACCCAGTGAAATACAACCGCCCACCCCCACACTGAAATGCCAAGTTATCCTCAAACCAATGTACGGTGTCCCGCCAGGCCCTTTCACCACTGCCCTCCAGGGAGCCCAAGGGGAGCTTCTCCCTGGACCTCAGACTGCGGGGCCACCCCGTGCCCCTCACCGCCTGGGCACAGCAAAGACTAGGGGCCCAGGAACCTTGAAGTGCAGCCTCTTTCCTGCCATCAGAGCACAGTTGCAGGAGCGGTCCCAGAGGCCAGCTGACCAGGGGTCTGACTGACCTGATCTCCACTGGCTGCTTCCCTGGCCTGTGGACGTGTCAACCCAGCCCCCCCCCCCCCCGAGGGCCACGCTCACTCGTCAGGACTCAGCCGTGCGCCCTTGCTCGGCCCCCATCTTCCCACAGAACCACAGCTGGAATCCCGCCTCATTCCCGCACACGTCCCGGAGCATTCCGCCTTCTCTACCCTCGCCTGCTGCTCTTGGTGCCCAGGTACCATTTAACTCTGGATCCTCCCCAGGGCACAGTTGGGCCCCCCCTAAGCTAACTACTACCCTCTCCTGGCATCCTTAGCCGTGTCTTTTTTTTGGTACTGGGGGTTGAACCCAGGGGCATTCTACCGCCAAGCTACACCCCCCAGCCCTTTTTATTTTTTAATTTGAAACAGGGTCTTGCTAAGTTGCTGAAGCTGGCCTCGAACCTGTGATCCTCCTGTCTCAACCTCCCCAGTGCTGGGATTACACGTGTGCAACACCACGCCCGCTTCTTTGTTGTATCTTCTGGCAGTAGTATCTCTGACGTCCTCTGAAATCCCCAGCAGTTTACCCTTCTCCTGTAGCTTCTAGAACTCCGAGTCTCCCATTTTGTGGCCGTGGGTCTTATGATCTCGTGTCGTGGCTCCCAGCTAGGCCATAAACTCCTAAGGAGCATGGACTTTCCTCCCTCCCTCCTGGAGACTTTCGAAAGTGTCTTGTCTGCTTGATCCTGTGTGTGTGGCGTGAGGACAGGCGGATGGAGGGTGAGGGACAGAGTGGGCGTCAACACGGTTCCTCTGTCCATGGTGACATCTCCTCTGGGCTGTGCCTCTTCCCCAAGATGGAAATAGAAGACAGGAGAGCTGCAGCTTTTCTAAGTCTTCGTTATATTTATCAAACAAAGTCCCATGTTTCTTGTTCTTAACTTTAAAAAATTCTGAGTGTTGAGTAGTTGATTTTTCTTCCAGAAAAAGAGAATCTAAATTGAGTTCCTTTTGTTCTCGTGTTTGACATTTGGCTTGATTTATTTTATTTTCGCTTTTAGAGTATGGCTGTGGATAAAAGGAAGGGTCCCCCCATCCCAAACTTAGCTCAGTACTTGGCCCTCCATAAACAGTGAGCTATTTATACAAGCAGAGCCTCTGTGGACAGTGAGCTGAGCTACACCAGGACCAGCAGCGCCGGAACCCCTGCCTCCCTGCGGCTCGGAGGCGTCCTTTGCATGTGCTAAGACATGCGGTGGTAGCAGTCTGGTAGCGGGCTGGCTGCTGCCCTCCTCAGAGGCTTTCTTGGGGCCCACGCTGAGTCTGTCCCGCCGGCTGCTCTGCCCCAGAGCTCTGTAGCAGGCCTTGCCTGAAGCACACCACGGGAGCCATGCAGTGTGGACAGGTGACCTTGGCAGGTGACCTGTGGGGTCCTCCCTGTTGATTAGCTCAAAGCCAGCCCCTCCCCCTCAGGGCGCGGTGCGGTGCGGTACCCACTGACGAAGCACTGCTGTAGGTGTAGAACTTGGGTTCTCTACCAGTGCGGGCCTAGAGGACCTCCGGGCCTCCACCTGACAGGTGAAGAAACTGAGACCCAGAAAAGAGAGCTGGCTGGCCCAGGACTGCACAGCGTGGGGAGCTGGGACCGAACCCGAATCGCACCCATTCGGCCGCAGCATTCTTCAGATGCCTTTACAAAGAAAACTGTCTATTAAAAAACGGGTTCCAGGCCCCGCCCTCAGAAGAGACCCTGAATCACTGGGCCTGGGGTGTGCCTGATAAATCTACATTTGTAACAAACTCCTCCCCTCGGTGTTCCCGCTTCCCTGTTGCCAGTGGGGTTTCCTTAACTAACTGTGTAGGGAAGCCACCTCAGTCAGGCCCATTCCAAGAATCTGGGACCAAGCTGCAGGCAGAGGCGGACGGCCTTGGGACCTGGGCCACACTCCTGTGATGGTGGAAAGGGAGGTATGGGAACAGTCAGACCTGACCGGTAGAGGTGGGTGGTGTAGTCCCTGAGTGTCTTGCTTTTGAGACTGGACTTAAAACCTCGGGGACACCGTTTACTGGCTGTGTGATTTGGGATTAGCGGCTTCGTGTCTCTGCGCCTCCGTTTTGGGTAGTAATTCCCACCTTGTAGACTTGTAAGAGTTGGCGCAGTATCGTACTTAAGTACTCCAGAAACCCCAATTTCTGTGTGTGTGTGTGTCTGTGTGTGTGTGTGTGTGTGTTACTGGGGTTTGAACCCAGGGGCATCCTACCTCTGATCTATACCCCCAAATCAATTTTATTATATTTATTTATTTATTTATTTATTTTTTCGGTACTGGGGATTGAACTCAGAGGCATTCTACCTCCGAGCTATACCCCCAGCCCTATTTTTTATTCTTTATTTTGAAACCGAGTTTCACTAAGTTGCGGAGTGCCTCACTAGGTAGCTGAGGCTGGCCGCGAACCCGGATCCTCCGGTCTCAGCCTCCCGAATGCCAATCTTATTATTTATTTTGAAACAGGGTCTTGCTAAGTTGCTGAGGGCCTCACTAAATTGCTAAGGCTGGTCTCAAACCTGCAATCCTCCTGTCTCAGCCTCTCGGGTACTGGAATTACAGGCATGCGCCACTGTGCCTGGCTGGAACCCCCAGTTTCTCCCAGCGGCTGTACACTGTCTGGTCTCCATGCCTTTGCTTATGCTGTCTGTCTTTGGGATGTCTTTCCCTCATCTCTCCTGGTCTGGTCAGTTGCAACAGCCTGTGACCCCTGACTCCCTACCTCCTAAGCTGTGCAGGAAAGGCCCCAGCCCTCGGTTTTAGAGCAGCTTGCCAGGAGAGGTTCAGGTTCTAGCTTCTGTGCCTCCTGGGATTGGAGAGCGAGCAGGAAGCCTGGCCTCCGAGCCCACTCAAAAACACCTTGCAGCTTCTGGGTTTTGCTGTTTTGTTTTGTCACTTTCCTGTCACTTGTACCGGTCAGCAGAATCCTCCTGACGCCCCTGCCCCGGTCATTTCCATTGTCAGGGTTCCCAAGGCAGCTGGGGGCCCTGCTCTTCCACTCTGAGAAGTGGGCTGGACTGCAGGAGAGGCTTCATCCAGCTGCATCTGAAATTATCCTTAACTTGCTGGCCCTGTCAACTCCTAACTCACTGTACTCTGGGAAGTCTGAGTCAAAACTACTAAAGTTATCACTGTGAGGTTGGAAAGGATGAAGTTTAGCAATGGGGATCTCCATGTCCCTGCCCTCCTCTGGACGCTTCATTTCTCAACCATCCAAGGCTTGAGTGACCCCCAGGGATGGGTTCTTGCTCTCCCCCGGCTGGGAGTAGATTCATCTGTTAACTCTCAAAGAATTTCCTTCACACAGGGAAGAGGTGATGCCGGAAGACTGAAGTTAGCAGCTTCCATTTACTGAGGCTGGGATGTGACTCAGACCCTGGAGCCAGGTCATGCCCTGAGGTGGGCTTTGTTCAGAGGCGGCCTCAGGCCTGTGTGGTGGTGCACGCCTGTAATCCCAGTGCTTGGGAGGCTGAGACAGGAGGATCACAGGTTCCAGGCCAGCAGAGTGTGGTAATTTGGTGAGACCCTGTTTCAAAATGAAAATTAAGAGCCAGGCATGATGGCACATGCCTTATAATCCCAGTACTTGGGAGGCTAAGTGAGACAGGAGGATCACAGGTTCAAGGCCAATCTCAGCAATTTAGTGAGACCCTGTTTCAAAATAAAATAGGGTTGGGGTGCGACTCAGAGGTAGAATGCCCCTGGGTTCAATCCTCAATCCCTAATACCACAAGGAAGGAAAAGAAAAGATCCTTAGCCCTGAACCTCATAGTCAAAGTGAAGTATGGAGCTGTGTCTAAGTTCACCAACAATATTGGTCTGTAAATTTTCTTTTCTGGAGCTGTCTTGGTTTGGTTTGGGTATTAAGGTGCTACTGCTTCCCAGCACGCTTTGCTTTATAGAACCTCGTGGTTTGAAAACTGCCTTCAGGCGTTTTGTGTTCAGATCCTATATTGCCGCATTGAGTCCCCTGCTTCTTCCCTAACTAGGGCAGAATGAATCCCAGAATCTGGAGAGGGTGCAGCAGAGCTCCGGGTTAGGTGGCCCAACAAGTAGAGAGGACAGGCGCAGGGTGAGGAGCTGGGCTGCTTGGAACTGGGCTTGGGGCTGGGTATAAGTACCAGGGATGAGAACCCACACCCACCGAACCCTGGATCTGTCCACACACAATGGGCTTTCTCAGAAAAATGCCCCCCTACTTGACATCATGTCAGGAAGCTTGTTGCACACAAGATTTTTTTCCTGAGTCATTAACTAGGGGCGAACTCTTTCTTTGTGTGGTATTGGGGGGACATTCTACCTCTGAGCTACACCCTCAGCCCTATTTTATTTTATTATTTGGAAACAGGGACTCACTAAATTGCTGAGGCTGACTTCGAACCTGTGATCCTCCTGTCTCGGCCTACCAAGTACTGGGATTATAGTGTGTGCCACCCGGCACACTCATTGTTTTAGCTTAACCTGTCTACAGGGTATGATGTTC
>PVLC010049964.1:0-10274 GCA_004027655.1 Graphiurus murinus | reverse complement strand
TCAGCAATTTAGTGAGACTCTGTTTCAAAATAAATAAAATAGGGATGAGGGTATAGCTCAAAGGTAGAATGCCCCTCAGTTCAATACCCAGTACCACAAAAAAAAAAAAAAATTTTTTAAGTTATCAGTGTTGAATAAATGAGTGGTTTAACTAGCAAATTAGACTGCTCAGGCCACCACACCCGTGGGGTATTCTCTCAAAGTGAGATTTGGTTGTCATGAGTTTCAGAAGCAGAAATGGAATTGTTGGAGCCGGGCATGGTGGCGCATGCTTATAATCCCAGTACTTGGGAGGCTGAGACTGGAGGATCTGGGTTCGAGGCCAGCCTCAGCTACTTAGTGAGGCCCTCCACAACTTAGTGAGACCCTGTTTCAAAATAAAGAATAAAAAATAGGACCGGGGGGCGGGGATTAGGGTGGAGGTAGAATGCCCTTGGGCCCAGTACCTAAAAAAAAAAAAAAAAGAAAAAGAAAGAAAGAAATGGAACTGTTGACTTCTGCCCTCCCTGCCCCACTGCCCACAGCGTGGAAACGTGTGCACTTGGAAGCCCCAGGACCTTCCACCCGTCGTAAGGAGGCCTCCAAGTGAGAGGATGAGGTGTCCGCAGCTGCCAGCATCTTCTCATCTTCTCCAACAGCACTGGGCCCAGGAGCAAGAGGGAAATTCCATAGGTGGGCAAGAGCTATTCTGAGAAAAAAAGTTTGGGAAACCCTGGGTTGAGCAGCTCTCTGACTTCTCAGAGCAGAGATAAACTTTGGGTGTATGGTGATGCTCTAAGACGGAGGACCCGAAGACCACCTTTCTCTTTTCTTGGAGTACCCAGGATTGAACCAGAGACAATCCTCCTAGACTGCAAGCAGCTGGGGACCAAGTGAGCTACACCCCCAGCCCTTTTTTCTTTTCTTTTCTTTTCTTTTTTAAACAGGGTCTCACTAAATTGCTCTAGGTCTTGCTAGATTGCTGAGGCTGGCCTCAAACCTATGATCCTCCTGTCTCAGCCTCCAAAGTACTGGAATTACAGGTGTACACCACTATGCCCAGCTTGCATCTCTCAAACTCTTTAAAAAATTTTTTCTGGTGAATCCTTTGTGAGATTTGTGCTTCTGGGGCACACTTAGGATGACTCTAGTTCTGTGCTCTCTGGCTGGCTGACAGACCTCCTCAGGCCTATGGGAAACTCCTAGAGAGGCCGCTGCTTCAGTTGCCTAAAGGACCCAAGGACGGGAGCTGGCGTCTCCTCAGAGCTGGGTCTCAGGTTCCTTCCATCTCTTAGGAGAGTGCCGAGTGCACCCTTTCTGCTGTCTCCTCTGTCCTGCCAGACCCCAGGGTGTCTTCCAGCGGCTTCTCTCCCCAGCCAGGCCCTCCCCTCCCCGTCCTGCTAGAGTGCTTTCCCCTCCAGGAGCCCGAAGCTGCCTTCAAAGGAGGGGACCATCCCCAAAGCACCCCCTTTCCCTGCTGTTCAGCCCCCCAGAAACCATCTGAATGGCTGGTGCACGCTGTGAAGGAGACTGAAAGGTTCCTGAACAGAGGTGCATGGTCTGACTTTGTAAAATCAGGACATACTGTAGACCTTCCTGTGCACCTGCACAGAAACAGAAAGCTGGGAGATGTTTCCAGGAAGGTGACAGTGCTGATCACTGGGTGGTGAGATTGGGGACGGTATCTGTCCCTTGCTTTGCTTAGACACATGTATGGATGTATATAATTTTTTGTGGAGGAGGGGATTGAATCCAGAAGCATTCTACCTCCAAGCTACATCCCCAGCCCTTTTTTATTTTTATTTTTATACTTAAATGGGATGTTGTTAAGATGCTGAAGCTGGCCTCAAACCTGCGATCGTCCTGTCTCAGCCTCCTAAGTACTAGGATTCCAGGTGTGCACCACGTCTGACTTTAGCTTTATTTTTTTGTTTTCCCATGTGTCTTATTAAAAAAAAAAAAAAAAAAAGTCACACAAATCCGTAGCCCTTATTCAGTTCCTCACTACCTGTGTGATCTCAGGGAAGATCCTTAACTTCTTGGGTCCCTCTTCTCAAAGACATCCCACTTTCTTCCTTCTCGGAGCTTCTATCAGAACCATCTCTTTCCCACTAGACGGCAAACAGCCAGAGAGCCGGGACGTCTTCCCGCGCATGCGCGCGGCCCAGCAATGCCTTGCACTCTGCGGCATTGCTGTTTTTATTACTGCAGGTGCTAAATAAATCCTCAGTGACTGAGCCTGGAGTCGAACACATTTATCCTTGTCGCCGGTCCAATTCCACGAAGCTGGGAGGGAGCCCAGGGTGCTAGGGGCGCAATAAATCTGCTCTTCGGACCCCACCCCTTTCTCCACCATGTAGATGTGGTAGCTGGGAGCCAGAGCTTGGGGGCCCAGGCTGAGCTGAGCAGGAACGAGCCAGAGGCCAGGGCGGGGTCCTGGAGAAGGCTGGCTGGCTTCTCAGAAGGCCGGGAAAGGGCCTGACCAGGTACAGAGGCAGCGAGGGGGTAAACTGTGCCTGGGCTCAGTCCTGCCTGGCTCCCTGGGCCCTTGCCACCTGGAGCCAGGCAGGTAGCTTCCTGCCCTGGGCCCCATTCATGTCTCTCCCTCGCGTGCAGGGACAGTAGTGCCTCTATTTTGGATTTTCAGAATATAATGCAGTTATGTGTAATCTGCACATGGCCAGTACTAATCATTATCATCTCCCAAGATGGTTTGAGAGTCCGAGGCCAGTCCCTAATGGGGGAGCCACCAGATAGCTCAACGTAAATGGCTGTCTTAAGGCCCAGGCCCTTCCAGTTGCTGTGAATGTAATTCATTGAAAGTAAGCCCCAGCTATCATCATAGTGTATTTAGCTATAATTTTCTATTTTCATGTAACCCCTTTCTATTATTAAATATGAACACATGGTAAAATGCAAAAAAAAAAGAAAAGAAAAAGAAAAAAGAAAGTAAGCCCCAGTTGTGACACAGGAGAGGTCTGTCCTGTTGAGATACTGTGCATCCTTGATTGAATTAATTAACCAAAAGAAACCAGCAGCATAACTGGGGTGCCCAAGATCTGCTAGGCACTTCATATACCTGTGATTGTCTGTGTGTGGGTGGGTAGGGGTACTGGGGATAGAACCCAGGGGCATTCTACCTCTGAGCTACACCCCCAGTCCTAATTTTATTTTTATTTGGAAGCAGGGTCTCACTAGGTTGCTGAGAGTCTCACTTCTTGCTGAGGAAGTCCTCGAATCTGTGATCCTCCTGTCTCAGCCTCCCAAGTACTAGGTTTACAGGCATGCACCACCACGCTCAGCTTATGATCATCTTTTAACAGAAGGGGACATCTATCAGGACACAGAGAGGAAAAGGTTGTATCCAAAGCCACATAGCAGGATCAGTGGTGGACCAGGTCCCAGTGCTGCAGAGTTACGGGCCAGAAGAGAGCATCTCTGTCCAAGTCTGCTCACTCCTGTTTGTTATGCACTCTGGAATTTTCCATTCCATTTGTTGAATGCCACTTATACTGAAGGCTTCCTGATGCATCCTGGGAAGGAATGTGCTAAATGGCACTATATACAAACTTGCTCTCCCACGTGTTGGCCATGCTGAGGGCCACGCCTTTAAATAATCCCGAGACATTCTTTTCAGGATATCTGCGGCATGGGGAGGAAGCACTTGCAGCTGTGCTCCTCTGCCTAGGAGCTGCGATGGAGAGACCTGGGCTGGATGCCCACTGGAGGGAAGGTGTTTCTACCAAGTCCTGCGGGCGCCTTAGGCTCTCTCGACTGGCTCTACGAACTCACAATCAAAATGGGAGGGGAGAAGACCGTGGAACCGTCAGGTGTTGAGAAATGTTACTTGAAATAAGCGTGCTTGGCAAAAGATGTTGGAGAAATACAGATGGACGCTCAAGGATTCAGATTCATTGGGCCCTTAACACTTTTTCGAAGCCATTTTCCATTTATATATTTAGTTCAAGGGCTATAGTGGAAGTGGGGAATCCAAAGTTGACCCAGAGTCCTCCTCTCGTTTTGATTCATGCTAGTAGTTTGTAGTTCTTTATAATAAACATTTTGTAAATTCCTTTGCTATTCCAAATGAAATTCATGAATTATATCTTATCTGCACATGTTTTTTTTTTTTTTAAACTGGGGAGGGAATACTACCTCCAAGCTACACCCCTTTTATAATAGTCATAATATTATTAGCACTAGGAATTAAACCTAGAGGCATGCTACCTCCAAGTTACACCCACAGCCCTTTTTACTTTTGGTTTTGAAACAGGGTCTTGCTAAGTTGCTGAGGGCCTTGCTAAGGCTGGCCTCAAACCTGTGATTCTCCTGTCCCAGCCTCCCAAGTACTGGGAATACAGATGTGCACCATGGTATTCGGCCACCTATCACATTCTTGAAAGACTGATGTAATGCCCTAACTCTTTCAGAGTCTCTCTGCCTTGGTGCTGCTGACATCTGGGGCCACGTGCTCCGTCCTGTGCACGGCAGGGTGTTGGAGCACCCCAGGCCTCTGCCCGCTGGATGCCAGCAGCGTGTCGCCCCAGGCAGACACTAACAGATGTCCCAGGGGGAGGTGGGGCAAATACCCCTAGCTGAGAACCACTGCTCTAGCATAAAGGATAAATCAAAAGAAGATAATGTGTATGGAGGAACCAGTGTTTCAACATATAAGTGCTCAAGACTGCTGCACAGGAGGACAGAATAAAGCAGCCAGGTGTCTACTCGTTACAAATGGTCTGGATGGAAGGGAAGGAACACTATTGGGAGCTATTTGTAAAGAACAGGAAAATGAAGGAGCAGAGGTATGAGTGGGCATTCGCCAACTGACAGTGGAGAGCATTGATTTGTATGGAAACCCCCCACCCCTTGTCAATGGGAAATACGTCCCAAGACCCTCAGTGGATGTCTGAAATGACACATAGTACATAGCCCTATCTGTACTGTCTTTTCCTATACATACCTGTGAGTAAGTCTAATTTATAAAGTAGGCACACTAAGAGATTAATAATAATTAATAGAAGGCCAGGCGTGGTGGCCCACACTTGTAATTCCAGTACTTGGGAGGCTGAGACAGGAGAATTTGCATGTTCAAGGACAGCCTCGGCAAGTAGTGAGACTTTCATCAACCTACTGAGACCTTGTTTCAAACTAAACATAAAAATGGGGCTTGGAGTGTAGCTTGGAGGTAGAATGTCCCTGGGCTCTATCCCCAGTACTAAAAAAAAAAAAAGAAACTAATGATGAAATAAAATAACTATAATATACTAAAAGTTATTCAAAACTTTGTGTGTGGTACTAGGGATTGAACCCAGGGGCATTCTGCCTCTGAGCTACACCCCCAGCCCTATTTTAATTTTATTTTGAAACAGGGTCTTACTAGGCTGTTAAAAGTCTCACTACTTACTGAGGCTGTCCTCAAACCTACGATCCTCCTGTCTCAGCCTTCCAAGTACTGGGATTATAGGTGTGTACCACTATGCCTGGCTTTATTCGAAATTTCTGAATTGTTTCTTTTTGTGTGTTTTGGGGCTGCAACCTAGGGACTTTCTACCTCTGGGCTACACTCCCTGCCCTATTTTATTTCTTATTTGGACACAGGGTCTTGCTAAATTGATTAGAGCCTCACTAAATTGCTGAAGCTGGCTTTGAATCTGCCATCGGATGATAGGCATACACTACCATCACTGACTCTGAATTGTTTATTTCTTCAATTTTCTTTCTTTCTTTTGTGTGTGTGTGTGTGTGTGTGTGTGTGTGTGTGTGTGTGGTACTATGGATTGAACCCAGAGGCATTCTACCTTTAAGCTACACCCCTAGCCTGATTTTTTTAATTTCTTATTTTGGAAACAGGGTCTCACTAGGTTGATGAGAGTCTCACTACTTGCTGAGGCTGTCTGGGAACCTGTGATCTTCCTGTCTCAGTCTCCCAAGTACTAAGATTACAAGTGTGCGCCACCATGCCCGGCTATTTCTTCAATTTTCTACTTAAGATTTTCAGACCAAAGAAACCACAGAAAGCAAAACCATGGATAAGGGAAGATGACTGTATATAAGAGAAAGAATAAAATAACTTTATTTCAATTAGATAATATACTAAGACAAGCCATAGACTCAAAGTCATTAATGAGCTGAGCCGGGCATGGTGGTACACACCTGTAATCCCAGTACTTGGGAGATTGAGACAAGAGGATCAAAGGTTCAAGGACAGCCTTAACAGCCTTAGCAACTTGGTGAGGCTCTCAGCAAACTAGCGAGACCCTGTTTCCAAAAAAACAGGGGTGTTCTACCTCTGGGGGGGTGTAACTTGGAGGTAGAATGCCCTGGTTCAATCCCTAGGACCACAGAAAATAAATAAATGAGCTGGGATTTATTTCTAGGTTATAGCATCCGGGTGGTTTTGTGAACTGGAATAAGGGTGTCACTCCAGTGACAGAGACTCTAATACTTAAAAATAACTAGAAGCAGGGCATGGTAGTGTTTGCCTGTATTCCCAATACTTGAGAAGATGAGGCAGGAAGATCAGAGAGTCTGGCCCAGCCTGGGCAACTTAGCATGACCCTATTTCAAAATAGAAAATAAAATAGGGCTAGGGGGTGTTCAGATCAGAAGCAGAATGTTCCTGGGTTCAATCCCTAGTACCAAAAAAAAAAAAAAGTTGTGGGACATGAGACAATTTTTAGTTATGTAGGACGCAGCACATCCAGCTTCCTCCCCATTCCCAGATGCTAAAAAGTACACCCCCCCTCCCCCAGCCAGTTTCCAAAACGCCCCTCTGGGCTACCACAGCTTTTGTGTGAGCATATCCCAGATGAGGGGACTCCCACCCACAGCCACACTGTCAAGACACTCACCTCAGGTGGACACAGACATATATGTCCCTCTAATGGACTGGCATTTGGTGCTCAATAGAGGGATTTCTATTGTCCCCACTGTTGTCATTTTTGTTTTTTTCTCTTTTTTTTTGCGGTACTGGGGATTGAACTCAGGGGCATTCTACCTCCAAGCTATACCCCCAGCCCTATTTTTTATTCTTTATTTTGAAACAGGGTCTCATTAAGTTGCGGAGGGCCTCACTAGGTAGCTGAGGCTGGCCGCGAACCCGGATCCTCCGGTCTTAGCCTCCCAAATGCGGGGATTACAAGCATGCACCACCACACCCGGCCCACTGTTGTTATTTTTAACCCTCTGTGCAGTTGGCTTTTTTGCTTTTTTTTTTTTTTTTTCTTTTGTGGTACTGGGGATGGAACCCAGGGGTGTTCTACCTCTGAGTTATATCCCCAGCCCTATTTTATTCTTTTTATTTTGAAACAGGGTCTCACTAAATTGCTGGGGCTAGCCTAGGACCTGTGACCTTCCTGCCTCAGCCTGCCAAGTACTGAGATTACAGGTGTGTGCCATTAGGCCTAGCTTTGTTTTTGTTTTTGTTCTTGGCACTGGGGATGGAACCCAAGGACATTTTACCTCTGAGCTATACCCCAGTCCTATTTTATTTTTTATTTGGAAACAGAGTCTTGCTAAGTTGCTGAGATGGGCCTCAAATCTGTGATCTTCCTGTCTCAGATGCTCAAGAACTGGAATTACAGGTGTGTGCCACCACGCCCAGCTAGCAAAGCATGTGATCTTTGTGTGTGTGTGGGGGGGGTACTAAAAGGATTGAACCCAGGGGCATTCTACCTCCAAGCTACTCCCCCAGCCCTATTTTATTTTTATTTTGAAACAGGTCTCCCTAGGTTGTTGAGAGTCTCACTACTTGCTGAGGTTGTCCTCAAACCTGTGATCCTCCCGTCTCAGCCTCTCAAGTACTGGGATTACAGGCATGTACCACCATGCCCGGCTGCAAAGCATATTTTACAAAAATATTTATCAGGGGCTGGGGACATAGCTCAGTGGTAGTTGCCTAGCATGAGAGAAAGATTGGGTTTGATACCCAGCACCACAAAAAGAAAGCAAAATTTATTTATATGCACCCAAAATATCCAGATTCAATCTGTGTGCATTGAGCATAGCCTCTCTACCACCTGTCCTACAGCCCTGTGTACTTGGAGAAGTTGGAACGGAGCAAGGGTTGTTTGCAGGCTTGCCACTGAGGGTCCAAAAGATACCCCATAGAAATATGGAGCCACATTTACTATACCCAGAATGGTGAATAGGCTTCATCTCAAGTGTCAGCTTTGATTGATTGGTCATGGCTGCCTGGGGGCAAGGACTCTGAAGACAAGCAGAGGAAGTCAGTGATTTCATCAATTAGTAATGTCTGCCCTGTCCAGGAAGAGGGCATGTGGTGGCCCACATTATGATTTTATGCTCCTGCTTCCTGAGTCAGAAGCTGGGATTGTACACTTCAGAGGAGGTTTCAAATCAGGAACTCAAGCCAGGCATGGTGGCACATGCTGGTAATCTCAGTACTTGGGAGGCTGAGACAGGAAGATCAAAGGTGTGTGGCCACCCTCAGCAAGTTAGGGAAGCCCTCTACAACTTAGTGAAGTCCTGTTTAAAAAAAAAAAAAAAAAGCCAGGTGTGGTGGTGCATGCTTGTAATCCCAGTACTTGGGAGGCTGAGACAGGAAGGTTGCAGGTTCAAATCCAGCCTTGGCAACTTAGTGAGGCCCTCAGCAACCTAGTGAGACCCTGTTTCCAAATAAGAAATAAAATTAGGGTAGGGATATAGCTTGGAGGTAGGATACCTCTGGGTTCAATCCCCAGTACCTCCCCCACCCACCCAAAATCTAGAGCTCAAAAAAAAAAAAGTTATTTTTAGTGGCCAATTGGTGAGTCCTAAATTTATCAGAAAGCTCACTTGCTCAGAATATCCTCATGTGGTCATAGACACTAAGGTAGGAGGGACCTTCAAGATTTAGACTTTTTCCCTTTCAGATGTTTTTCAAAAATAGGAATAGAAACAAAAAAGGAATTTGTGGTGGTGAATTTTAAGTTCCTCAGAATTCAGTTCCTCAGAATATTCCATTCTTGGACTCAGACAAACCTAAGGCTCAGAAAGACATTTAAAATTGTTTAAGCCTGCGGTTCTCACATTTGGCTTACCAATTCTGGGTATGGTAAATGTGAGAATCATCTGGGGAACTTTGTAAAAATTCCAGTGTCTGGGTTCTCTCTGGAGGGGTCCAGGATCCAGGAATTTTTTTTTTTTTTGGACAGGGGATTGAACCCAGGGGCCTTCTACCTCTGAGGTATACCCCCAATCCTATTTTATTTTTATTTTGAAAGAGGGTCTCACTAAGTTGCTGAGGCTGGCAGCCATATTTTTTGTTTTTTAATTCCCCTGCTAATTCTAAGGCATAGCCCAGACTGAGACCCATAGATTTGGTCAAAACGTCATTTATGCCAGATGTGGTGGAACATGCCTGTAATCTTAGTACATAGGAGGATAAGACAGGAGGATTGTAGGTTCAAAGCTAGTCTTGGCAACTTATCAAGGCTCTCAGCAACATAGCGAGACCCTTTTTCAAAATAAAGAATAAAAAAATAAGGGTTGGGGTGTAGCTCAGAGGTAGAATGCCCTTGGGTTCAATCCCCAGTACCACAAAAAAAAAAAAAAACCTCATCTAGCCAGGCATGGTGGCGCATGCTTGTAATCTTTGTCCTTGGGAGGCTAAGCCAGGAGGATCGAAGGTTTGAGGACAACCTCAGCAACTCAGTGACACCCTTTTACAAAATAAAAAATGAAATAGGACTGGGGGTGTAGCTCAGAGGTAGAATGCCCCTGAGTTCAATTCCCCCCAAAATATCGCACATAAAAAAATATCTTATCTGGCCGGGTGTGGTGGTGCACACTTGTAATTCCAGTATTTGGGAGGCTGAGATGGGAGGATACGGGTTCACAGCCAGCCTCAGCCACTTAGTGAGGCCCTCTGCAACTTAGTGAGACCCTGTTTCAAAATAAAGAATAAAAAATAGGGCTGGGGGGTGGGTAGCTCAGAGGTAGAATGTCCCTGGGTTCAATCCCTAGTACTGAAAAAAAAAAAAAAAAAAACTCATCCTATCAGATGGAGGAACTGAAGGAGACTACTCTCTGAAAAACTGTTTCCTTTATTTGTTTGTGGTACCTGAGATTTGAACCCAGAGGCATTTTACCTCCAAGCTACACCTCCATATATCTATATAGTCTCACTAGGTTGTTGAGAGCCTCGCTAAAATTCTGGGGCAGTTCTTAAACCTGCAATCCTCCTGTCTCAGCCTCCCAAGTACTGGGATTCCGGGTGTGCTCCACCATGCCTGGCTGACCGTTGCCTTTAACTTGATAAATACTGAGCACCCACTGTGTGTGGTGTGGAG
>PVLC010049963.1:0-10301 GCA_004027655.1 Graphiurus murinus | reverse complement strand
CCTCCTATGCCCCATCTTCTCCCTAGCATCCACATATTAGGGAGAACATATGCTTCTTTACTCTTTGTGACTGAGTAATCTCACTTAACATAATGTTTTCCAGTTGCATCCATTTCCCTGCAAAGAACATGATTTTGTTCTTCTTTATGGCTGAGTAAAATTCCATTGTGTACATATCCCATAGTTTTGTAATCCATTCATCTGTCGATGGACATCTTGGCTGCTTCCATAGTTTGAAGCTAGTAGTGTAATGGATAAAGCGTCTGACTACGGATGTGACATTATTTTTACCACATACTCTATTCCTTACATTAATAGGACCCACGAATGGTGTTTTCCACTACATTCTCAAATATACTTGGCTTCTTTCACTACTTTAAAAGCCACAGTAGAAAAGGAATGATATGTGGCATGACCTTTTCAAAACCTCTCAAATCTGCAAGTGGTTCACTCCAGTGTTATTTTTTTTAAACTAAACTTCTACCAATCTTTAACTTGTGCCTTATAGAGGACATTTCTCTTGACAATAGTTTTCATTTCATGAAGCCTACTTCATTCAAAGAGGATGTTCCTCTGTTTTTCACCCTCCACTCTCTAGATTTCAGAAAAACCAAACTGCTGTAACATGACATCCTAATTTCTGTTCTGCTACTATATTTTTTAGCTTGTTCAATATAGAACTTTCACAGGACATTGATCCTTTCTATAAAATGGGAATATTATACTATATTACGTTTAAGACTTCTTTCAGAATTCACAATATTTTTTAAATTGTGCCTTCACTCATAATTTTTACTGTACGCTACATGTATAGATTTATCAGGTCCAAATACATGTTACATCATTTTTATGAAAGTCTGGTTATCTACAAGAATAAAATATTTCTATAAATTGTAGTAAAATGCTATATAAAAATATAAAAAATGAACACATACTAATATGGTAGCTTAAAATGGATTTACCATCCAATATTAGTACTTTTACTTTTATCATTTTGTTTTTTTAAAGAAATCAATTGTTCAAGTTTATAAGAATCTAGATAAATAGAGTATATTTTAGAAAGAAATAACTAAATAGGTGAAATATAACTGATTTAAATTATTATGTAAACTGAGAACAAAGAGAATTAACTCTGGTGCCTTAAGACAATTAGTGAAATTATTTTGATCTATGATTTGGCTCAGAACTGAATTAAATTTAGTTTACTTCCAAAACTAAAGAAAAGATAATGTATGAATATTCTGGATGACAAAGAATAAAATGAAATATTCATAAAATGACATACTGTGGTAAACCTGAATAGTTTCAAGTACCTTGAAAAATGTACAAAACTGGCATGATTATGGAATATTTTATATCAACTATCTGTAAAGTACATTATTAAATTATGATGCCTCATTAACAAATAGCACATATTTTAGTAACCCATCCCATCATTTTCTCTTAACAATTATAAGCTACTCTTTTTTAAAATCCTTTGTATGTTAACTCGTTCCTTTGCTATGTGTATCACATTTGTCCATTTATTCCCATTATTATGAATCGTCATTTAAATAAGTTGTAGAAAGACTTTATCTTTTTTAAAAAGCTTTATATCCTCAACTGGGTGTAGTAGAGAACATCTGTCATCTCAATACTTGGGAGGCTGACACAGGAAAATTGCAGGTTCAAGGTCAGCCGGTGCAGCTTAGCAAGACACTGTTTCAAAGTAAAAAAAATAAAATAAAATAGGACTGGAGATGTAACTCAGAGGTAGAACACTCCTGGGTTCAATTCCAGTACTACACACATTCACAAAGCTTTCTATTCTCTGTGTGTAAAGAGGGAGAAAATGGCCCTTAAATTAAGGATTTGGGAGTACTAAAATATCAATTTATTCAGCTTTTTTTTTCAAAAGCAGAATTAATCTATTCTTTTTTTCTATTATAGACAAGTGAGCCCATACCTTTATTATTGCTTTTTGTCAATAGGCCATGGAACCAAATTCCTTCTTGTTGGATACTGGTCTTTAAACTTGTAATTTCCGTGGCACATTCTAAGTGTTCACCATAGAAATGCAAGAAAATTGCTAGTAGTGCTTCTTTCTGCTTGATAGACTCAAATGCAGACCTATTCCTATCTCTGGGTCCTAACTTAAAGAAAATGATAGTCATGTCAACACAATCACAAGCCTGCTTATTTTCAATTCATACTACACAATATCGGCTAATACATAGATAATGTTGGTATACAACCCACATATTGCCTAGAATCCTACATAGAATAATCAAATACAATTTATCAAGCCTTGTGTGCTGATAATGTTGAGAGTAACTCTCAGATTTGATCATTAAGGGTTGGTTGCAGGTAAGACTCTCAGCTTGACCTTTTGACAAGTACCAGGTCCAATCAATCAGGTAGTCTCTTCAGTCCAGCATTAGTTTTCCTTTACTACAATGAATTAACCAATGATTCAGCCTAATAGAATGTGTCATTGAGTTTTTTGCTTATCATAAAAATGAATCCATATATCTATATTTTTTCTTCACTTCCTTGTATTTTTCATCTCCATTTACCCATTCCTGAGCTGCATTATCTAAATTTAAGATCTCAAAGATGAATATGTTGCCTATTCTGCAGGATTTCTTCCTTAATTGATCTGGGATATCTGCCAGTCTCCTTTAGAATTCTGTGCTTTTATCTTTATAAGATTGGATGATATCCAGTTACTTTCACATTTCAAGTTCTTTCTTACCTAGGCATTTTTTGAGCAAAAAAAAGATATTAGTATCTTTAGAGGTTCCTTTCCTTGAGTGAAGATTTTAATTCAATACAGAAAATCTTTTCTTATATTTATTTCCCTTGGAATTCTCTTACACATTTATTCTCAGTTTCAGTTGAGCGAATATTTAATTTATTAGTAAGACCATATTTAAAACTTGACTGGTGTTTAAACTTTATTAATTACTGATTCCCAAACTAATTTAACTTTTCTGATATGAATTCTTCTCTATCAAGTAATTGGTTTTAAGAGGTGGCATTTGGGTCCATCTTTGTGGTATACGTGTGTGGGTGTACTTGTGTGTGCACATGTGTGTGCCTGCACATGTGCGCATACGTGGTACTGGAGGTTGAAACTAGGAGCCTTCTAACTCCAAGCTATATCCCCAGTTCTATTTTGTTTTGAAACAGGGTCTCATTAAGCTGCTGAGGGTCTAAGTTGCTGAGGCTGGCCTGGAACCTGAAATCCTCCTGTCTCAGCCTCCCAAGTACTGGGATTACATACATGTGCCACAAGGCTTGGCTCGGGTCCATCTTTTGTGTTCTAAAATCTTAGCTATCTTTTTTATTTCCGTCATTATTCTTGGTCTTTAAATTAAAAAAAATTGCTTTGTGAAAGAGAAAAAAATATTGAAAGTTGTATAAAATCAGTAATAAAATGTGCCTTTAATAACCTAACTTTTGGTAGAACTAAATTAATTACATTATCAGATATTGACCCTGCCTGATTTTCCTCTTAGATTTATTTTGTTTTGTTTACTTTTTTTTAAACCACAAGCAATTTCTTACCTAATTAAAGACTGGAAATGTTTCTCATTTGAAAAATCTAAACTTATAAAAAATGAAAATGATTTTAGTCAACACTAGACGATATTGATTTGTCACATCAACATATTATGAGTGTTTTTCAGTTATACTGACTGAAGAATTTTCAAGTGACTCTAAGTGTAGCATTACATGGTATTTTTGAAAGGTCATGAAGTATATTTCATGATTGTGTGCTTTATGTTTCACAAAGACCCCTTTTTTAGCTGTAAAGAGCATCTCTGGTTCAAATTGTTTCTTCGCTATTGAGAAGACTGGTGGGAAACTCCATAGCTCTCGAGAAGGTTGAGAGAGATAAGCTTGCTTATTGAACTCATGTAGAAAATTGATGAGATGTAATCTCAGTAATGGATAAGTGGGAAACAATGAAAATGTGACAAAGAAAATATGTAGGGAATGATAGGAAATAAGTAAATTATTTCAATATAATAAAGTTAAAAAATATGTGTTTCAATTTCTTCAACTATAGTTCCCTAAGTGGCTTCTCTTTAAATATGTCTGGGTGCCATATACAAAGAAGAATGCAGAAAAACTAATATGCATGCTGATGACACCACAAGAACAGTGAAGCACTCGAGGAGAAACCATATCCTAAGAATTATGATGATAAGCCAGGCGTAATGGTGCACACCTACAATCCCAGTACGATGGAGGGTGAGATAGTAGGAACCCAAGTTCCAGGCTAGCCTCAGCCATGAGAAAGAGAGGGAGAGGGAGAGGGAGAGGGAAAGGGAGAGGGAGAGGGAGAGAGAGAGAGGAGAATTGTGATGATAAAGGCTTGAAATAAGTAGTGGGAGTGGAGGGACAGTTGAGGCAGAAGTGATGGAGGCAGAGAGATGTCATTGTTAAGTACTTGAAGAGTGAAGATCTATCATGTGAAATATTAAAGAAACTGTTCCTTCTCTATTACATATATAGAACTAAGAAATAGGATTTATTAGAAGGCACAGTCCAGTTAATACATGCTTTCCAGAAAATTAACTTGAGCTATTTAACATTATAATGAATTTTGTACCTTAAGACAGAATATTGTTTCAGCTACTAAAAGCATTAAAATGAGAACTGCATAAATATTAAGAGTCCTGAAAATTAAGTTCCTTCATTGGGAAAAAAAAACTGTAAAAGGCCATAAATGTTTTCTTCCAGTTCTTGGATTTTGTGATTCTATAATCATACCTCCCTAAGATTGTTTAGTTTTTGAGCATTCAATCATATATCACAACTGGGAATTTGAAATAGTTTTATTTCAGATCTTTTTTCAACTATTTTAGTTATTAGGAGTGTTTTCCAGAACCCATAAAGGCACAGCAGCATTTTTAATTGGTCCATAGCATATATATGGATGATCTTATACTGTGAATAAAAAAAAACCCTGCAAAATAATATTCTTTGTAACCTGGCCAAGATCTTGAATAGTGCTGTGGCTACACACATTTTCCCTAATGCATTAAAATTGTTGTAATTGTTTTTCCTGACACAATATTACTTTTAACAAGCTTGTAAAAGCAGTTGAATTCATTTTTAATCTAAATATTTGTATGCAGTAAATATGAAAATATTAAAGCCAACAATTTCTGGTATAACTTTTTCAAAACATTGTTTCAAAAATAACTTATTCAGCAACTTGGCAGACATATAATAAAACTAAGGAATAATATCTGAGCAGCCAAAATAGGTGTTTCAAAGATTATTTTGGAAAGTCTGTGTACTTTTCTCTGTGGGGAACTTTTAGGTCCTAATTCAGAGTCACCTTGGTTACTTTATACATGACTTAACCATTTCAAATATTTGAATTCTTAGCTGGACATGATGGCACATGCCTGTAATTCTAGTAAATGGGAGGCTGAGACAAGAGGATTACAGGTTTGAGGCCAGCCTCAGCAACTTAGCAAGACTGTTTCAAAATAAAATAAAATAGTGGTAGAGGTGTTGTTCAGAGGTAAAATGGCCCTAAGTTAAATCCCGATTAACAAAAAACATGAATTTTCTATTAAACTGAAAGTGGAGTATAAAGAGCAATAATGGAGAATTGGCAATCAGGGGATATTTTTTAAATCAATATAAAAAATAAAAATTCAACATGGCAGTCTGTAATAGCATAAGGTTTTTAAATAACCTTATTTATCTTACATATCTCTTTAGACTCATGGATATTTATAGAATGTCCCATTAATTTAAATATGCTATCTTCAGGTAAGTTATCATAACATTTTTCAGTTTTGTTGGTTATTTTCCATTTAATACTGAAAAGTTTTACATTGAAAATATGAAAATTTACTTTGAAAACATTTGAATATTAACACTCAAACATGGATGTATGTGTATATGTTAGCTCCAATTTAAAATTTGTAAAATATCTTTGTTTAGTGTCAGATATCTTTAGCTACATATACATGAGACTATTTCAATTGATGTAAACAATACTGGAAATGATTTTTAATAGTGAAATGAATGGCTTAATATTATGTGGTTGGTAGAAAATATTGGTTAAGCCCCCTGATCTTGAATGAATGAGGTGTGAGATTTCAACTAACCATCATTTGGATATCTCTGGTGCATAGAACAGTCTACCCGAGTGTCATTGGACCTGCATCCCCACCTGTACAGAGTACCTTCTTTTCTAGCCCAATTACATGGCTAACTGGTCCTAGTGCCAGTATACCACTGTGTCCAATTCAGAGTGAGTCTGTCATGGAAGGTGCTGATAAGGAAAGTCTGAGCCGAGTCAGACTTGCCTCTCTGTGCCACAGAAACTGTAAAAACTGGATATTTGTTTTGTTCTTGTTCACTAACAATATATGTTTGGCTTATATATATTTCTACCTTAATGTTAAAAACTGGTAGTAAAGTTATGGGAGAAATAACATTTAACCTTCACCTACCTTTACTATCATAGACTACCAATGTTTACTCAAAAAGCTTAGCATTTGCTCATGACTATATATAGGCTTAGGTCATCAGTTCACAACACGAATGTATATAATAGAAATGTGTAACCACACAGTATAATAGAAGGCAACTAAGTTTGTGCTTAAATAAAATTATGTTACTTTGATTTATATCATCACTATCTCCTTCATTGATAATGCTGGATAATAAGGGAGTTATCTATTTTAAAATGGCATTCAACTCCAGATTTCCAGAAATTTAGAGTACCACATAGCAAAATAAAAATGTACAAAAAAAATAATTAGCTGAAAGAGGCTTATCCTAAAGGGTATTCATCCAAACACAAGTTTTATATTACTTTAAAAATTCAATAGCCGGGCATGGTGGCACACGCTTGTAATCCCAGCATTCGGGAGGCTGAGACCGGAGGATATGGGTTCGCGGCCAGCCTCAGCTACCTAGTGAGGCCCTCCGCAACTTAGTGAGACTCGGTTCCAAAATAAAGAATAAAAAATAGAGCTGGGGGTATAACTCGGAGGTAGAATGCCCCTGAGTTCAATCCCTAGTACCGCAAAAAAAAAAAAAAAAAATTCAAATAATATTCACAATGCGACATAATTTACTGCTATTGAGCAATCACAACATACATCAATATATTTCATGTTTTGAGGAAATTTTAGTAAAGAATTTTGTTAACTTTGATTATTTCATCATTTTCCCAATATACTAAACATTAACTTCAGAAATACTAAAGTAGAACTTGTATTTAAACTGAATTCTGTAATCAATATTTGGAGATGGGACAGTGATAAAACTAACCCATATTTAAGAAGACCACTAGAGAGGTGAGGTAGGTGAAAATACTAAAACACTAAAATGTAAAGCAATGTAAAAATAAACTTTTTTTACAGAAATTATTGTCCTTAGTAGGAAAAGCAAGTGCCACTTAAATGTATTAGGCAAACAGTACACCATGTATCACCAATTTTAATATGCATTATTTTTCTCATTTTTAACAGCTCTAAAATAAGAATAAAACTTACAATTTGTTGTGTCTCTTAAATGCATTTGGCCAAGTGACAGTCACAACATGGTTGACATCAGTTAACAACTCCAACAAGATCAGTAAAGTCTAGGCATCAAAACTCGCAAGATGGATGTTAGTGGATAAGGAGAAAATATCAATTACAGTAGAGGAACACTCCATAAATGCTATATTTTCAGTCCTCTAGGCTTTGTTAGTATATGAGCATATTTACATGGAATAAAACTGTAAGCACTGCCTGGGACAGGGCCTGGTAGTCAATGACGGGTTCGATTTTCTCAGGGCAATATCATCCTAAGACAGGGCTCGTTGAATGACTCATCGAGACCCCATGATGGGTAAGATTATGCACCTGGTAGGAAATGACCTAAGACAGACACAGTTCTTCATGCATTTTAAAATAAAAATGGGGGAGTTGTGTGAGCCCAGCTGAGCCCTTTCCTTCCTGGCAGTTGCTATCTGCATGTATGAGTAATTATACTGATTATTCTGCTATGGCTACTTTGGTGTCTCGAAATCTGGTGATTGCTCCTAGGATGCATAGATGAAAGGCCCTCCTACTTCTTAGAAAGTAAATATATGACTTGAAAGGTTTATGGTTTTATGACTCTAGAAAGTTTGCTTGACCAGGCTATGTTAAGAGTGTGGGCTATACTTGGAAAACGAACAAGTGGTGCTAATTGTGCTCTGACAATGATTGATATGTTGTAAATGTATAGGTAACCCTGTTGTACTCAAGAAATGTATAAAAAGTCCGTGCTGAATAATAAAAATTTAAAAATAAATAAATAAAAAATAATAAAACCAATTCTGTTAATCAATTCCCATCACTATAACAAACACCTCAGATAATTAACTTATAAAGAGAAAAAGTTTATTTTAACTCATGTTTTCAGAGGTTCCTGTCCACGACTGGGCTGATTCATGGTTTTTAGGCCCACAGCAAAGTAGCACATGGTGCTGAGACAGCATGGCAAAGCAAAACTGCTTATCTCACGGCCAAGAAGCAAAAGAGAGGAAGATGAAGGGACTAGGTTCCCCACAATATGCTTCAAAGACATGCTTCAAAGACATGCTCTCAAGGGCTGTAAGACCTCACACTAGGCCCACTCTCTTAAAAGTTTCCACCAACTCCCAAGAGCACCATCTTGGAGATCAAGACTTTAACATATGATCACCTCTGGGCTGTCATAAGGAACCAAACTCTGACATAAATACATTATGTTTATGTTTTTATTTATATATAGGAATGATTTTAAACCATGAACAATTAAAATTTCAAGTTTTAAAATATAACACTTCTAAAGATAACAGCTTTGATTAATTTGACAGCTCTCTTTTTCTTTTTCAAGGGTACACAGAATAGTGACCTATCAATGCTATATCTTAGCTCTGTATTTTAATTCTCAATGGATGCTAGACTTCTAAAATATCCATATTGGCATTCAATTTCTCAAAGAAATTCAATAGCCTTTTCACTAAATAATCTTTATTTTATGTCACATAGACTATGTATTCAAAATGACTCTTTTGGAGGTCATATAAACCTTAAAGAGATGAAAAACATCTAGACAGTGACTAGAAGACATCTATATAGTGACATCTATACAGTTTTCCCTAAACTATTTGTAATTTAATTGATTGTTTTTCAATATATTGTTTGAAATGTGCTGGCACTGAAAACTATAAAGCTAACAAAAATGAATTAAATAAATTAATGGATGAAATAAGCTATTGCCAAATGAAGCTGAAACTATATGATAAATTCTTGTTTGAAAATCATATGTGAGTTTCCAAAATCTATGATGAAATTTTTGTCTACTTTGGGGCATTGATTGAATCTCCTTCTAGATTTTTCATTTTTCCTTATCATTGAATGTGCGTTATATTAAAGCTCAGTGGATTTCACATTCAATCGTAGAAAAATTATGACCTTAAGAATATATATGTTTTATTCAAATTTGTTATATGTATTTTCCTCTTTTGTAAATCAGCAACTTTAACCTTTTTCCTTTTTACAGCAAGTTATTAAAAATGAAACTCTTACCATATATTAAAGGAGTTATGCTTCACTGCAATATTACTGTAAAATCCATCTTCATCTCTAGGGAAGGCAATGAATTAATGTAAGTGCCTTCATAATCCAGTCTCTTATCCTCCCCCCTCTTCTAATAAAAATGCAAAGAGAACATTGTGGAATTTAAGCTACCTCTAAAGAATGTAGGGCTTTACAGGAATTTAGACTCACTGGATTCATTGGTGAATTATGAAGGAAGAAAGACATTTATTTTGAGAATCATAAACATTAAAATATTTATTGAGGATTAGAATTTTCTTCTGTAAGGTGCTATTGTCCTTTCATGAGCAATGTCTGAATTCAGTCAATCTCAGCAAGAAAAATGTTAGTAATTTGTAAATTCTTGAATTATCATTTTTTCACTTTTTCTGGCATTTTCCCACTAACACCATGGAGCTTATCTTTAGTCTTTATGTTTAAAAGTGAGACACAGTTATCATAATAAAAATGCAGATGTCAGTGTCCTCTAGAATGTGCATCATCTTAAAATTTTGTCTTCATCATATTATTGTAATAGAAATATCTACTCAACAAAAATTTATGATGAAGTGCTTGGCCCATATGTTAGTGCCTTTTCACTATGCAAATAACCTTGCCAGATTAATGAGCCAATAATTCCATTTTGAAACAATAAGTTTCTCCAATTTTCTGCTGACATTGGCTATAACTACTAACACTGACTTATCAGCTACATTTCTTAAGTGA
>PVLC010049962.1:0-10706 GCA_004027655.1 Graphiurus murinus | reverse complement strand
ATGAACACTATAGAGTGTGCTAACTGAAACCTGTGTAGCACCACTTACTACTACACACCTAGGCTGTGTAGGATAGCCCATTGCTCCTAGGCTACAAACTTGCATAGTATGTTACTGTACTCAATTCTATGATCCATTGTAACACAGTGGTAAGTATATGTGTACCTAAACATAGAAAAGGCATAAATGTGGCATAAAATATATAATATAGCATATTTGTGTAGGAATTTACCATAAGCGTAGATTGTAGGACTTGAAGCTGCTTTAGATGAGCCAGCAAATGAGTTATGAATGATTGTGAGGACCAAGGACATTACTGTATACCATTTTAGAATTTTTATAAGCACTATGCACTTAGGCTACAGTAAATTTATTCTGAAACTTTCTTACTTCAATGATAAACTAATCCTACCTTACTGTATTTAATTTGTAAGCATTTTTTAAATGTTTGGCTCTTTTCTAATAACACATAGATTAGAACACAAATACATTATATAGCTGTACAAAAAATATTTTCTTTCTTTATATATATATTCTATAAGCGCCTTTGGAATTTTTATTTTTATCTTTGAAATTTTTTTCTATTTGGGTACTGGAAATCCTATTTTATTTTTTATTTTGAAACAGAGTCTTGCTAAGTTGCTGAGGTTGGCCTCAAATCTGTGATCCTCCTGTCTCAGCCTCCCAAGTACTAGGATTACAGGCATGCACCAACATGCCCAGTTAAATTTTTTTTAAATGACGACACACACTCATTAGCATAGGTCCACACAGAGTCAGGATCATTAATGTCACTGACTTCCACCTCCACATCTTTTCTCACTGGAAGGTCTTCAGAGACAGTAACACACACGGAGACAGTTATCCTCTGTGGAAATAACGTCTTAGCTGGGTGTGGTGATGCAGACCTGTAATCCCAGTATTTGGGAGACTGAGACAGGAAGATCACAGTTTTGAGGTTAGTCTTAGCAACTTAGACCCTATTTCAAAGTAAAATATTTTAAAAGGTGCTGGGAGTGTAGCTTGATGATAGAATGCTCCTGGGTTCAATCCCTAGTACCAAACCAAACAAAAAAAACCAATGTCTTCTTCTAGAATATTTTCAGAGGAACTGCCTGAGAATGTTTTATAGTTGTATAGGTAGAAAGAGCACATGTAAATAAGGATAAAGTAGTACATTAAATTCATATATCAGCAACGTAGTTGTATATTATCATTGTCAATTCTTACATAATATGCACAATCATCTGTGCCCTACTTGTACACAACTGGCAGTGTAGGAGATTATTTTTTACACTGGCATTATCACATACATTTGAGTGATATGTTTCACTAGGATATTACTACAGTGATGACATCACTAGGCAGTAAGGACTTTTCAGCTCTTTCATAATATTATAGGACCACTGTTGTATGTGCAGTCATCACTGACTGAGACATCACCATGTGGCACATGGTTGCAATTTTAAGTCACTAGAAAGTGTAGTAAGGAAGAACCAGGATGGATGTAGGGAAGAGTAACTTTACAATGGAGAAATCCATCAAACACGACTTCTGCCAGATTACCAACTCCAATATAAACAGAGATCAGCCATGCTACCAACATGTACCCTTGATATGAAATGAAGAAAAAAACTTCTTTGCCTTGGTCTGTTTTGTGTTGGTATAGCAAAATACTTGAGACAGGGTAAGTTATGAAGAAAAGAGGTTGATGTTGGCACATGGATACAGAGACTGTTGAGTCCAAGATTGAGTGACCACCTCTAATCGACTTCTTTAAGAGCCTCGTTCTGTGTGAACTCAGAGTGGGGAAAACAGAAAGAGAATGTGGGTTTCAGAGAGAATGGAGCCTGCCTGGGTGGCAGGCTTTCTTCAAAACAACCCGCACTTGTGGCAACTAATTCATTCCAGCAAGACTGTAACTCTTTCCCAAAAGACCTAATCACCTCTTAAAGTCCCCACCGCCTTTCAATAATGTTACTTTGGGAACCAAATTTCAATGTGAGTTTTGGTGGGAAGCTAAAACCACATCCAAACCATAGCATACTTAAAAACCCCATAATCCCAATTTTAACAATCATAATTTCTAATAGAGATGCTTCCTGAAAATCAAATACCTGATGGCTGAGGGTGCGGCTCCTGGCTGACTGGATCCAGTGATAAAGTGCTTACCTAGCATGTGCCAGACCCTGGGTTCAATCCCCAGCACTTCAGGGGCCAGCAAGGGAGGGAGTCTGAGCAACTATCTCTCTAGCCATTTGAGTTCCTAATGAGACAAAACAAATATAATGTGGGGTCCTGAATAGGATTCTGGAACAGAAAAGGAACTTTAAGAAGGTGAAGACTAAACTGGGCACAGTGGCATACATCTGTCATCTCAGCTAGTGAGGTTGAGGGTTGGGGGCTAAAGGTTACTGAGGCAGGAGGATCACAAGTTCAAGGCCAGACCAGGTAATTTAATGAGACTACATCTCAAAGTAAAATTTTAAAAGGGCTGGGGATGTAGTTCAATGGTAGAGAGTTTGCCTAGCATCTATGAAGCCCTGGGTTCAACTCTCAGTACAGACAAAACTATAAAATAAAAAGTTAAAAACTAAATAAATTTGAACAAGGAATAGACTTTAGGTAATAATAGTGTGCCAATATTTGTTGATTCATTGTAAGGAATGTATCATACAAAGGTCAGATGTCAATAGTAGGAAACTTGGGTGTGAACTAGATGAAAACTCTGCATTGCCTACTCAAGTTCTCTATGAATCTAGAATATTCTAAAAAAAATAAAGCCTGCTTTAAAAAAGAAAAATTGAGTAAGTAAATTAGACAACTTTTTAAGAAGGTTAATGTAACTATAATATCTAAAATAAAAGGGGCATTTTCTGTCACTGCCTTTAAGTTCTTTGTCCCAGTGTCAACCATTTTCAATTCATGAAATTGTTTCTCATAGTTTTACTATATTTCTGAATAATTTTCTTTTGTGGCAATTTTTTTCATTGATCTGTTTTGGACATTATCCAATGACATTCTGTGATGGTGGGTGAGGTCGGAGCTCTCTTCCATCCTGTTCCTTTCTACTCATCTCCTGTTATATGCCAATTTGCTGTAATGATGTAATCTTGCTCACTGTTAAACCAAACTATGTTTTTATAACTTACTTTTCCTAAATAATGTACTATTTGCTTTTACTGAAATCGATAGCTGCTGTCTTCTTATTTGCTTGGTTCTCCATGTATACATATTGTTAATTCATTCCAAACACTCCAAGAGCTTGGTTAAACTTTCTCCATATCATGTTCCAGAATAACAGTAATCAGAAAATATACCAATTTCATTTTGTTCTGACACCTCCCTCATGCAACCTCCATTTTTCCCTCTTCTCTAGATTCACGCCTTAGCTCTCATCCCCAAATTTCTTCTTGTCAGCACTTCTGATGAATCCTGTGTTTTCTGGATCAACTCTTCTTTCTTGGAATACTTTCTCGTTTAAATGAGAAATATTCTCTAGTATCTATTTTCTTCCTTTCTGTCTTTTTTTAAAAAGATTTTATCAACATTATGCTTGCACCTAATTTAAAAATAAAAATAGTTGTATATGAATGTTAGAAAAAAAATCACACTCTCTTTACTCAGAATTCTAGAAAATTAGACTCTAGGCAAAAGTTTATGCTGCATATCTTTTCCTTTAAAATCTCAGGACCATAACAGTGAGGGAAAATAAAGTAAGAAAAGGAAATAAGGGGAACAAATAACAAAGTCTACTTCACTGAATATCAGCTCCTTTGTATATCCAAACTGTACTTTGTCCAACATTGTACTTTGTACTGTCCAACAGCTTCTTGGGAAATTTGAGCCCAGGGATGTAGGGGTGCATCTGAGGTTTAAACCACAATGCACACAGTGAGACAGCAAGTGAGTCTGTGTTAATGGCAGTCTCTACCTGTGCCCACCAGCAGACAGCACCTTCTGAGCCCTGCCAGACAGTAAGTTTCTGAGGCTGCATGGGTGCTGACTGGATCCAGTGGCCTCTTACACTTAACTGGCAACAGAGATGAGCTGAAGGAAAGGAGATAAAAGGACTCTTCCCCAAGGCATGAGCCAAGAAACTCAGGAGTTGTTCCTGTGACCAGTGGTAGACATTGCCTCGGTCTTGACAGACACAGTAGGCAAAAGGCTACAGTGACCTTGTCGTTCCCATAGAATTCAACAAACTTTCCTCCCACAGGGACAGTGACCTTCTCTCTTTGGCCTATAAGAATGCCTTTGGAGTCAGGTGATCTAGCTGCATGTACGACAATGGTCCCATAAGCTTATAATAGCTGAAGAATCCCTATTACATAGCGAGGTCATAGCCATTGTAATGCAGTGCAACAGATTACGTGTTTGAAGTGAGGCTGCTGTAAACAGACCTACTGTGCTGCCAGTTGTATAAAGGTTTAGCATGTACAATTATCTAAGCACATAATACTTGATAATGATAAGAAAGGATAATACATTCACTCTACCATACTTTTTAATAGTTATTTTAGAGTGTCTTCTTACTTGTAAAAATAAGTTAACAGTAAAACAGTGTGCTACATTATGCCAGCAGCAACCTCATCATCTCAGGTCTACAATGATGAGAGCCACGTCAAATGATTCACCTACACTGGATCCAGTGGCCAGTAGCTGGCAACAGAGATGAGCTGACAGGAACATGTACCATCTAGGTTGTGTATGTACTTTCTATAACATCCACACAATGACAAAATGGCCTAATGGTGCACTTCTCTAACCACGGCCCCATCATTGGGCAATGCACAGCTATATATATGTTCACTTGAGATTTTAGAGAATAAACTTCATCTGAAATTTTAAAACATTGAGAAATAAAAATGAAAATACAGCTTATCAAACATTGTATGCTGCAATAAAAAAGTGCCTCATGGGGAACTTACAGCATTAAAGGTATATGTTAGAAAAGTAAGCCAAAAAAAAAAGAAGAAGAAAAGGAAGAATCAAAATTAAAGCAGAGATTAATGAAATTGAAATCAGGAAATTTATAGACAAAATCAACAAAACCAAAAGCTGGTTCTTTGAAAAGACAGATAAAGTTGATAAACCTAAATCCAAGTTAACCAAGGAGAGAGAGAGAGAGAGAGAGAGAGAGAGAGAGAGAGAGAGAGAGAGAGAGAGAGAAATTACTCATTAAATGAAAGAGGGAGATATTACTATAGACCCCATAGACATTAATAATATTATAAAGGATTACAATTCTATGCTCACAAATTTGATTAACTAGATGAATAAGCCAAGGATACATCCTTGAAAGACATAATCTACCAAAACTTACATAAGAAAAATGGATGATTTGAATACCCACTATCTATTAAAGAAATGGAATCAATAATTGATTACCTTCTAAAACAAAGTACCATGCCGAGTTAGGTTCACTCATAAGTTCTTCTAAAAGCTTAAGAAATAAGTTATACCAAATTCACTACAATCTCAGAAGAAAGGAGCAAATGAAAACCTTTTCAATTCCTTCTACTACCTAATGAATTAACTAATAAAAAACACCTTAGGATGAGTCCTCCAGTTAGTATCTGGTTGAGGCTGGCCATCAGAAAGACCAAATATTCAGAGAATTTAAACTCTTAGATAACAGGAGGAAAGCCAGATAACCTTGGGTTTCATGATTACTTTTTAAAATATACCTTGAAAGGCATGATCTATGAAAAAAAGAATTGATAAAAGAGATTTTTTTTTTTCCACAACTGGGGACCAAGGTCAGGACACATGCTATACAAGTGCTCTACCTCTTCGCGATATCCCTAACCTTTTTATTTTTTATTTTGAGACAGGGTCTCACTAAGTTGCCTAGCCCGGCCTAGAACTTGCAACCCTCCTACCTCAGTTTCCTGAGTAGCTGGGATTACAGTGTGCATTAGTATGCCTGGCTTCACTAGGAGAAAAATCTTTGCAAAAGACATATCAATGAAGGGCTGGTGTCCCAAATATACAAAGAACACATGAAACCTCACAATAAAAAATAATCTGATTTTTACAATGGGTCAAAGAGCTTAATAGTCATCTTGCCAAAGGAGATACATATGGCAAATTAAAATAACAGTGAGACACCATTACGTACTTACTGGAATATCCAAAATCCAGGTCACTGATCATACCAAATGTGGTGAGGATGTGGAGCAACAGGAACTCTCATTCATAACTGGTAGCAATGTAAAATGTCATAGCTACTTTGGAAGACAGTGTGGCATTGTCTTACAAAATTAAACACACTTTTACCATATGATCCAGCAGTTGATATTTACCCAAAGGAGATGAAAACTTGTGTCCACACAAATCCCTGCATGTGGGTATTTTTAGAAGGTTTATCCATAACGGCCAAACCTTAGAAGTAAGCAAGGTGTCCTTCAGTAGTTGAATGGAACAATAAATTGTGGCACATACAGACAAAAGAATACTACTCAGTATTAGAAAGAAGTGAGCCATTAAACCATGAAAAGACATGAAAGAAACATGAATTCATATTGCTCTGTGAAAACATCCAACATGAAAAATCTAACAACATACAGTAGTCCCCCTTATCTGCAGTTTCATTTTCCATGGTTTCAGTTACCCATGGTCAAAAAACATTAAGTGGAAAATTCCAGAAATAAATAATGCATAAGTTTTAAATTGTGTACCATTCTGAGTAGTGTGGTGAACTATTGTGCCACCCAGCTTTGCCTTGCCTGAGATGTGAATCTTTCCTTTGTTCAAAATATTCCCATTGTAAACAGTACCCATCCACTAGTCTCTTAGTATCCATTGCCGCTATCAGATAGATTGTCATGGTATCACAGTGCTTGTGTCCACCTTACCTGTATTTTACATAATCATGGCCCCAAAGTGCAATAGGAGTGAGCTGGTAATTTTAATACAGCATATTGCTATAATTATTCTATTTCATTATTCATTATTGTTGTTAATTTCTTACTGTGCCTAATTTATAGATTCAGCTCTATAAGGCATATATAGGAAAAACATAGTATATGTAGGATTTAGAACTATCTGTGATTTCAGGCATTGACTGGAGTTCCTGGAATATATATCCTGTGGATAAGGGAGGACTGCTATAACTGTGGAGACGTAAAAAAGATGACTGGTTGCCAGGGATTAAAGGAGAGCGACATGAGTAGGCAGAGAACAGAGGATTTAAGGAGCCACAGTGAAAATACTCTGTATGCAACTATAATGGTAGATACATGTCATTCCAGATTTCTCCAAATCCATAGAATGTACAACACCAAGGATGAAACATATGTAACCTATGAACTTGGGCTAGTAATGATGTGTCAGTGTAGGCTCATCAATTGTAGGAAATGGACTCTGGTGAAAGATGTAGATGATGGGAAAGGTTGTGCAGGCCATGTATGTGTGCAGCACAGGGCGCATGAGAAACCTTTTTACTTTTCACTAAGAGTTGGTGTGAACCTAAAACTTCTCTACAAAAAATAGTCTATTAAAAATTCTATCTCTAGCCAGGTGTGGTGGCGCACACCTGTGGGAGCCTGAGACAGGATTGCAAGTTCAAGGACAGGCTCAGCAATTTAGCGAGACTCTCAGCAACCTAGCAAGATCCTATCCCAAAATGAAAATAAAAGAGGGCTGGGGGTGTAGCTTAGAGGTAGAATGCCCCTGGGTTCAATCCCCAGTACAAAAAAAAAAATCCAGAGAATTGTCATTATTTAATATGTTTAGAAAATCCTGAAAAATCATATTTGCAGAGCTTGTCTATGAGAAAAAATTCCTATTCCAAGATATTGATCAAAAATGGGAAAATTGTTTAATATTGCAGCTGCCTCAGCTAGTGATAACAGGAGAGACAAATAGGATGTCCCAAAGACACAAAAGAACTATGTGGAAATTGAGATGTCCATAGGCAGATGTGTACGTACCTAAGCAGGACAATTTGGATGCTGGTGGAGGTTGGGGGGGGAGGTGGGCACCAAGAACACCTTAATCTCTCTGGCTGATCATGAGGGCCTGTGCAATTGGAAAGTAAAGATTAAGGAAGAATTGTAAACTGTCAGAGCCCCAGTATATTCCTAGAGACTTTGCATAAGGCTTGGAAGACTTATTGACTCAATTAAGCTTTATTAAATTATATTGCCATACTTACTTCATTTTATTATTAGTTATAATTGCTAATTTTTTATTGTGCCTAACTTATAAGTTAAGCTTTATTGTAAGAAAAGTATGTATGGGAGAAAAAACTCATAATATAGATATAGGATCTGGCACAATCTGTGGTTTCGGGCATCCATTGGGAGTCTTAGAACATACTCTCCATAGATGAGGCAGGACTACTGTATATTAGATAGTCCATAAATTTCATCTTCCTAATGGAGTTTCTCACAGAGCCTTCTACCATGCCCCAATATAAGTTACCCTTTATTCCTGAGTTCTTCATTCTAGGATCTTTTCAACATGGTGATATCTCTCTCTCTCTCTCTCTCTCTCTCTCTCTCTCTCTCTCTCTCTTTCTCTCTCTCTCTATTAGAAATAATAGCTAATGGCTTCTGATTTGCTATGTCTTTCTCCTTCTTGGTTTGTTCCTCATTTTGTTGAAACTTAGCCTCCATGAGCTTTATGGGAGATAGGGACAAGCAAAACATATATATACAGTTTAGAAAATACCTGCCTGGAAAGTATTTATTCTACTCTGAAACTTGATTGAAATTTGACTTGGTATAGAATGTTAGGTTTGAAGTTATTTTCCTTCAAAATTTCGCAGATGTGTCTCTAAAGACCTTGAACTTCCTCTAGTCCAGTGAGAAGTATGAAACAGTTTCAATTTTTGATTCTTTTTATGTGATCTATTTTTTCTCTCTAGAACATCATCTCTAGTGTACTAAAATTTTACAATGATAAGTCTTGGTCTGAATCTATTTCATCTGTTTTTGGGGGCCTCTGAGGGGTCATTTTCTTACTTCCCTGTGGATATTTAAGGATTTATCTTACATATAAAACCCAGACAAGCAATATAGGAATGAAATACAATTAACACAAGATAAGTCTCCTAATCACTCAACTAGAAACACTGTAACACAGGTAGTCTTGGCTAACTCAACAAGGAGGAAAAAGAGGTGTTTAAAACAAATGAATATATTGCTTGTTTTAACATGTATTCAACCCCAATTGTGGTCACTAGGGCAGAAAAACAGAGATTGGCATATTGAAGCTTTTGTGTGTAAGGTTGGGAGTTCTGGGTTATTTTTCTTTTACCAAAATACAATAGACTAAAATGTGAGACATCCTTTTAGCACTAGAATGACTTTTATTTTTCTCTTGTCTACTCACTTCTACTCTTTTCACCTAAAATATATGTAAAAACATATTTTTATGTGGTATAAGTCTTTTGTAAAATTTTGTTAAAATAGGATTAGAATAAAATTTAAGGAATAACAATGTCAATCTCAATACTCTGTATGGGGAAGGAGTCCAGGAGGTCAGGGAATGGTGGGGGGGGGGGGGAGCCGGGGAACAGCTCACCAAGTGTTGTATACATGTCACTATTGACTGTGAACTCCATTATAATGTGGGATATTAATGTACCAGTAAAAGTATAAAAAATTCTGCTGCTCAATTTTTTTTTCTTTAACTTTCAAGATGAAATCAAAGCATTCATCCTAAGATATACTGCCATGAGTGTATTAAAACTGACTTTTTTAAAAGGTTGTGTTCTAAAAGCAAAAAGGCTCTTATGAAGGATGGGAAGGGGATAGGCTTTACTAGAGAATATGGCAAATATTTTGATTGGAAATTATTGTATTTGCAGTGCCTTATTTCTTTTTAAATTCCACAACATAAAGATACATACATATGTGATCTCTAAAATATTTAATGTCATCTTTTACAAAGTACACATTCTCTTTTTCCAATCTGGGGAAATTGACAAAGGTATTCAGCAAAGAAGTTTTATTGTTTCTTATCTTATATTAGTAGATGGACCTGGTAGACACACCAATATTTATTCTATTCTCAAATTACTTTAATTATTAATATAAAAATTTTCATTCCTAGAGGCAGTAATATTTCAACAGTTTTTTTGGACTTCACCAGAGGGAAAACATTTCTAAGGATATGGTTCATTAGGTTTGTGCTCTCAACCACTGAATTTAGACATTTATATAGAAACTAGATAAATGACACAAAGAGAAAAAAACACACACAAGCTAAAAATATGACATGGCCATAACTAACTTTCATTATCCTGATGTCATTAGTGAAAGTAATCACTAATAAATGCTGGATGAGCCTCTTAAACTGAATTTCTAAAGCCATATACTCTTTGAGTATAATTTTTCATTGGAAGATTTAAGTAGATCATATTTCTAGATTCTCAAAAGATATTAACCTCTACTTAACCACTTAAAAACTGTTAACTTTTTAACTATATAATGAGGTTATTTGGTTAAAATAGAAAATGAAGTGGTACCTGTTACAAAAATGTGGGGAGAAGAAGGCAGGCTATTAAAGATTTGGAAACTGCATTTTAACACTGACCAAGTCAAGAAAAAGACAAAAGACTGACTCTCCAACTGGGAAATATTTATTGATTTGAATCACTAGTTATAACAATGCATCATTTTGAACTGAGAGGGTTCTTCCCTCATATTGGTCTATAGCTTTACCATTTTTCTCACATCTAAACAATTTTTTTT
>PVLC010049961.1:0-10235 GCA_004027655.1 Graphiurus murinus | reverse complement strand
CTGGGTTCAATCCCCAGTACCAAAAAAACAAAAAAACCAAAAAGCAAAGTCATTACAATGATCCATACAAGATTATGTTTTCCTTCTAAGACCCATCTCTATAAATCCTCTCTAAGCAAATGAAATTCCAGTCGTATAAACTGCCTCTCCCAGATCCAATCACGACATCTGTTTTATTCATAGAGATGATGGCATCGACCATTCCCTCTACTTAGAATGCCTTTCTCAATCCTGTACTCTATCTCTGTTGGGCTAATTCCTATTTCCTACGAAGCAATTCAAATATCTCATCCTTTGTGAAGACTCTGCCTTATTTCATCCTCCCTGGGCCTAATCAGCCATGTAGCATTTTCTATGAACCCACTAGTACTGATCATGTGGTTTAGCTCATACTCTAGAAGTCGAGTCATGAGCCCTGGATCAAGGCTGTGCGGACTCAATTCTCAGCCCTGCTTCTTATTGTTGTGTGACTGACCTTGTACTTCAAAGTCCTCCTCTGTAAAATGGGATAACAATTCCCAATAGGACTGTTTTGAAAATTCAATGGGCTAACATTTGTAAAAATGTTAAAGAGCACCTGTGCTGAAATAGTACCAGACACACAGCACATGCTTATTTAATAAATAAAATCATGTTGAGCCCAGTGCCAGCCTCAGCCACAGCAAGTCATCCTTCAGGAGGCTGCTCAGCCGCAGTTTATCTGCTTTCCTTTCTGTCTTGTTTTCTAGATGGGAAATGTCTTACATGAAGGGGCTAAGTATTGCACCTTGCTCAATCTTGAATCCCAAGCACCCAACACTTGGTAGTTTTGTTGACTGAACAAATTCATGAATAAAGGCTTTCCCTTCCAAGGTCCTCTTGTTAGTTGAAATATATCACCAATACACAAAATAGACTTAAGAAAGCCAGGTGAGATGGTGAATACCTGTAATGCCAGTACTTGGGAGGCTGAGACAGGAGGACTGCAAGTTCGAGGACAGCCTTAGCAACATTGGAAAACTCTATAATATATGAAAACATGTATCAAAAAAAAATAGATTCATGATAAACCTCCAAGCCAGATGTGGTGTCGCACGCTTGTGATCTCAGTACTTGGGAGGCTGAGACAGGAGGATCCCAGGTTCAAAACCAGTTTGGCAACTTAGCAAGACTTTCAGTAACCTAATGAGACCCTGTTTCCAAATAAAAAATAAAATCAGCCTGGGGGTATAGCTTGGAGATAAAATGCCTCTGAGTTCAATCCCCAGTACCAAAAAAAAAAAAAAAAAAAAAAATAGACCTTCAAAATAAAATATAGGAATGAAAGTTATCCATGAAAACAAATATAAAGTCTGTTTGTAGAGACAAAGAAAATATACCTGGGAGGGGAAATAACTCCCACACAGGGTCACTTGAGAATCCCTAAGTCTTAGGTAACTTTACTCAGATCTTAGCAAACATTCCAATGTACCTACATCCAACATAATTTGGGGGCAAAAAATGGAAAGTATTTTCTAATTTGGCTTTTGAAATTATTTTTTGTATTAGTAACTCCTTTAATTCATAATTGGTCTGGTTTTATGTAATTATATTTTAAATAATTAAATTACTTTAATTATTTAATAATTGGCTAATGATTTTTTAGCAATCATTTGGTACTCATGAGAAATTTTACTTTATTCATTTGGTACTGGGAATTGAACACAGGGGCATTTTACTTCTGAGCTATACCTCCCTCAGCACTTTTTATTTTTTATTTTGAAACAGGGTCTCACTAAGTCTCTAAGGGTCTTGTAAAGTTGCTGAGGTTGGCCTCAAATCTGTGATCTCCTGTCTCAATCTCCCAAGTCCTGGGATTACAGGTATGTGCCACTATGCCCAGATACATGAAAAATTTTAAATGAGAAAGTGGAATCACTGAACTATAATGAGATGTTTATGAATATTGAATTTAATAATTGATGAAGTCGACATGTTATAACTTGTAGCTATGTCACTACACATTTTAAAATTCTGATACCACAACATCCAACAGAAAGCCAGAACATTCCTTTCTTTTTGCCTCCCTGGATCTCAGGTATTCCAATGAGCTCTTGAACTTTCCCTGGGCCCTAGCCTAGGCACATGGCTCATGGATAAGGCAGCTCTTCTCGTTCAAAGACCTAGAGATAAGTACAATCAGGCTTTATGCTGAACATGCAAGCTTATATACTTTTGCTGAAGCCAACTATCTGTGTGGAGGATTAGTTGAATGCATACTTCTTTATTTTTCTTTATTTATTTATTTATTGCGGTACTAGAGATTGAACTCAGGGGCATTCTACCTCCGAGCTACACCCCCAGCCCTATTTTTTATTCTTTATTTTGAAACAGGGTCTCACTAAGTTGCGGAGTGCCTCACAAGGTAGCTGAGGCTGGCCATGAACCCGAATCCTCCGGTCTCAGCCTCCCAAATGCTGGGATTTCAAGCATGTGCCAAACACATGGCTGAAGCATACTTCTTAAGTGAACCAGCTATTTTCGTAAATGAAGGCCTATTTGAAAGAAGAACAAACAAGTCCATTTAGATTGGGGAGTGTGGGGGGCACCTTACATTTCTCATGCCTAAGCAGGAGCGCCATACTCTTATTTCATCTTAACACCAGACAAAAGATCTGGGATCTAAAATACTGTTTTCTTTCACAGAGTTAGTTCTTACATCTTTCCTGGGACAAATGTCCCAGCCTCTTTGGGGCAGCTTAGACACTTTTCTCTTTTTAACACCCCACCCATAATCTCCCTTGTGACAGATGTTGAGTATTATTACCTTTGGTACTGGGCAACAGGTCTCATCTTTGAATGATGAACAGGAAAAGATAAAAAACAGAGTGAGGCTAAAAAGATATTTCACCTGAACCAGGTGGTAGGAGAAGAATACTAGAATGGAATATGTAACCAAACATGGACATCATGTTTGGAGGGCAGTTACACATCTATGTACATACACACGTGCACACACACACACACACACACACACACACACACACCCCAATGGCCCTATGATAAAGAAATCAGAGTTGGTGTTTTGCCCCCCTGTAGGGACAACATTCAATTGTCTTTGATGGTCATGGTGCTCCTTGGCCTTCTGTGAACTCGTGGGCCAGAAAGCTATGCTCCCATGCCTCTCATTTCTAGGGAAAGGAGCACAATGACTTAGAAGAGAAGAAAGCACGTTCTACCAAGTCACAGGTAAGCTACACAGTCCAAAAACTGCAGTTGATTTCATGCCCAAGTCTTGCTACACCTAAGTTTGCATAACCCAGTGCTGGGGAGTTTTGGGGGGAAAACCAGAATTCCAGCCCTGAAGCCAAGCCAAACTTTCAGTGACTAGAGACTGGGAAAGCTGCCTTTTTCAAATGTAATCTCACTTCTGTTTCCTAATAGTATGGAAAGGACAAACGTGTTCTGTTCTGCAGCCCTGGGACTCATTCTTCATGGTTAAGTCATTACCTGGGAGGACTTTATAAGGGTTATTGGAAGTTTAGCTTTATAGTCAATGCAGTGCAGTTTACACATTAAAATGCAGTTCCTTACTTAATTACTTACCTCACCTGTAGGGAGCATTTCTTGTTTCTCAGGTCAAGGTTTTTACTTAGGGCCAAGACAATAGGGTTGACATTACTATAAAATACTTTTGAACCCCTCAGAATGAAGACTTTTTGACTACACCTAAAGAGCAACTCGCCAAAAACAATGAATGGTGTTTCACAATCTGAGTGGGTGTATTTCACCCAACTAATATGTAAATAAAGGAGTGGCGAGGCAACAGCTCAGTACTGGAGGGGCCTCTCCAGAAAGCTCAGCTACTAGAAATGAAGGGCAACTTCACCCAATCCTGTGAGATTGTGTGGAATTTAGTCTCAGCAAGGTGTTTGACCTGGACCAAGGGAAGGACGGAGGCTCTATTCTCTGTCTGGAGCTCACCCATGTCTTGAGATGGGGTTCCAGGCAGTGGGAATTCACAGCTAATTTTGAATCTGCCTATGTAGTTATTATAACAGGATCTCCCCCTCCCCCATTTAAAACCACCAGAGAAGAAAAAAACCAATGCTGCATGTGGGTGCTGACTTCTGGCTCACTCCAGGCGAAAGCCCAGTAGACCAGTGTGGCTTGAGGGAGTGGAACTGTGCAGACTCGATCAAAGAAGAACAGACACTGTGCAAGAGGAAAAAGAATATTTGTAGGTATAAATCAAGTCATTATAAAAGTGATCATACACATGTCAGTAGCTGGTACTACTTGCCCATGCTCACTTGGAAACTCTGACCCTTGCAAATTCTGCCCACCCTCCAAGGCTGTCTGGGAGTACTCAGGTGATGTTTCATGGGGCTTGCAAATGGCTCTGTTATTTTCCTCTCCAGTGCCTGTGTTAATGTCCAATGCCCAGGATTCCCTCCATGTCCTTCTTCACTGTTCTGGAATCTGGGCAGGGCTGTGTCTCTTGGTGCTGCCAGAGCTGCCAACCCACAGGGAACCTAACTGATATTTTCTTCCTACCTGGACACCAAAACATCCCAGGTATCCCAGGGCCCATTACAAAGACAGCTCCTTCTTCTTCTCCTGTATCCCTTTCTCTCTGGACAGGTTGGTCAGGAGTCTTGAGGGCCAGAGTAGTTAACTTGGGAACTGGCATCTGAGATGAATATGATTATTTTCTCTCCACCTCATCCTTTCCCCTGCCCTTTACTCTCCCCCAGCCCTCCTACTACCCATTCTGTTTCAATGTATCAGGTGAATTCCAACAATCTACATTTTAGTAAGTTTCCAGAATGCTACCACTTAAAAAACAACACTATTCATTAAAAGGTTCCATAGCTTGAGGGCTGAAGCCACTAGACCTGGATCTGAACACAGGCTCCACTTTGAGCAAGTGACTTAGCCTCTGGGGCCCTGTCTCCTCAATTACCAGATGAAGATAACTGTAGGACTTAGCTCACAGGGTTGTGGTTAGAATTCCACAAGATCATTCACTTATTTCTTCCTTGAATAACACTGTTCTAGATGTTAGGCATACAACATAGAACAAAAGACAAGGAACCTCTGTCCTCCTGGAGCTTAAATTATAGTTGAGGAGACACATAAAGAGCAGAAAAATATAAAATACAGTGTTGGATAGTGATATATTTTAAAAGGCATAAACCTGATTTGAGTCATAAAGAGTGATGGGGAGGTTATTTAAGATGGGTGAGTTAGAAAAGACTTCTTTGAGAAGCTGCCCATGAGCAAAGATATGGCTATAAAATGCATAGGCATAAAATGTTTAATATCTGTTTAATATTACTTTCCAGGGTCTCATCTTCAAGATGCCTGTGGGACATGAGCCTGGAAATGTGGTAGGTGCTTTAATTTATTTTTAAAAATATGTCTCTAAACAATGTTTTAGAACCATAACTTCATTTCCCAAACACAATCTGTTTTATTTTAATTATTGTATCTCATTAATACAATTCTTAAATTTTTTACCCTGGTCACCTTAATACTTAGTGTCAAGGGAAGGTTCAGACCTAGATGTTTTGATCACTGGTCCATTCAGCTTACAAAGCCTGTCAGTACCTGAGAGGGATAGTAATACACTTTCTATGGTAGAGCCACTGTTTTCTTTGGGAAGGAAATAATGAGGAAGGAAGGAAAGCACATTTAGTAGATATTACTGTATATCACTCTTTTGGTGATGGGTAGAGAACCATGGATAGAATCACTGCAGAATTATTTTGAACTACTCAGGAATCATTGACACCTCTATTACTCTTAAGGTCAATTTTTTCCAAAGGGTGTTCATTGAAGCATTTGTTCAATGGAGTTTCATGTTCAGAATCTTTGAAAACATTGCAGACTAAATTTCTTACTGGAGATTCACAGTATATTAACTGATTGTATTAATGAACCTGAGAAGCTCTGCAGCAAAGAAATCTGATCAGTCTTCATTGATCCAAACTTTTTTTTTTTTACTACAGAACTCTCTTCTACCTTGACACTTGTTAACCTGAACTTGTCAAAATACTGTAAAGGTAGAACACTACATTTTTTTTTTTTTTTTTTTTTTTTGGGTACTGGGGATTGAACTCACGGGCATTCTACCTCCGAGTTATACCCCCAGCCCTATTTTTTATTTTGAAACCAGGTCTCCCTAAGTTGCGGAGTGCCTCACTAGGTAGCTGAGGCTGGCCGCGAACCCGGATCCTCTGGTCTCAGCCTCCCGAATGCTGGGATTACAAGCGTGCGCCACCACGCCCGGCTGAGAACACTACATTTTAATTCATCCCCTCTAAAATCCTAAAAGTAGCACAGCAGTAGATGCTCCATAAGTATGGGATGAATGACTGAATGAAACACCTGTCAGATACATATTTAGCGTATACTTAAAAAGGAGGGCTTCTGCTTCAAGTATCACATGGGCACTGACATTATACAAAGATCTCTGAATGCCTTTTTGGGGAGTCATTTTTGGAACATCAAACTTTGGAAGCAGAAAGTAATGTTAAAAAGTATTTTTAACTACAGCTCTGAACCATGTTACCAAGACACACCCATAGTGAGACTTGTTCAAAATAACTTTCATGAACACATTAAACTGCAATAGATTTCGAATGATATTTTAACAAATTAGAACAAAGTCAAGGTTATCCATATTATATTATCCTACCTTCGCCCTTTGCATTCCCATATGTTTTCTTGAATGGGAGGGAGGGGTGGAGTTACAGGCTGTCTGCTGGGAACTGAACTTAATGTGCAGTCTCTCTGATGGGTTCTGATGGGCACACCCTCGGGAGTATGTCATGCGTGTAAATTCTGTCATGTTTGTTATCTGATGGAAGAAGGTTAAGAAATGCTGAACCGACACTAAAATCATTTTACATTTGAGAAGATGGAAGCCTAGAAAGAGAACACAACATGCTTGGATCCTTTGCCCAGAAGAAAACTCAGTAGAACTAACTCAGGTGTTCTGTCTACTGGCTTTGGACAATCTATGCCCTTCTGAAGTACTTGTCTCAGACCAAGTTCTTTAGAAGGAAAGCCTTGGATAGAAATGCTAGTTTCAGAGATATATTGAACTTGTAATCCCAGTACTTATGAGGCTGACACAGGAGGACTGCATGTTCAATGCCAACCTCAGCAACTTAGTGAGGGCCCCCAGCAACTTAGACCCTGTTTCAAAAAAAAAAAAAAGAAGAACTGAGGGTGTTCAGAGGTAGAATGCCCCTGAGTTCAATGCCAGGTGCCACACACACACACACACACACACACACACACACGTACAAAAAAAGAGATTTATTGGAGGAGTATCCTATACCCTACTCCATCAAGGATTGTTCAGTCACCCCATAAAAGGATCAGTATCCAACATGGAATATGCTGCCTCCTAAACCCAAAGATGTCTGCCAAGCATATCAAGCATGTCAAGCATTGTGCTTCTTTCTTAGTTGGTACAAAGTACAACCTCTTAGGGTAACTCAGGATGCCAAAGGTCGCTGGACTCCTGAGAAGGTCACCAACATGGTGAGCATTTACCTCCCATCTCCTGAAGCATATGCATCTTGCCAAGACATCTAGAGAATCTGCCCCTTCTCATCTGGCTTGATCACCATGATACCTGCAATGTAATGAACCAGTGTGATGCTCTGCATAATTGTCAGATGGTCTAGGTCTCTTCAGACTGCAACAGAGAGGGGGACAGAGCCCTGAGATAAAACTGATTATATGTTGTTGTTAGTCACAGTTACATGTCAACTGCTTCTGAATTTATATATATTGTACTGGCAATTGAACTCAGGGGCATTCTACCTCTGAGCTACACTCCCAGCTTTTTTTAATTCTCGATTTTGAAACAAGGTCTTTCTAAATTGCTGAGGCTCCTTGAACCTGTGATCCTCCTGTCTCAGCATCCCAAGTACTGGGATTATAGGTGTGTGCCACCACACCCAGCAAGCTTCTTCTTTTTATAGCCCCCATCTCTGATCCTTCTTTCTGATGGGAATTTAAAATATTTGCCAGGAAATAGCTAAATAGCATGTATATGAGTATTATTCTTCTCTAGTGAAAATAGCAGTGATTGGGAATACAATTCAGTTAAATTTGCAGCTCTGTCTCCTCTCCAATCCATTTTCTCAGAAGCCAGACCAATAAATTAAATGAGAACTACCACCCTTGTATCTTTTATGTGTTCATGGGTGGCGCCAATTTTCCATTCCCCATAGAATACAGAGTGTTTTGATATACTGTCTTGATGAACCAAAGGGTGCCGTTTTGGAGATTTGCTCATGGTCTTTCCTATTACAATTGCTTTGACTCCAGGTAAGTGTTCTGCCAACTATGCACAATGTCTGTCCTATTCATACATTGAGAGCTGAACAGATGACTGTGGACTTAGTTCATCAACTGTGAAAGACCTAATCAGTACCCCACTTATGACCCGGTGGCACTTTGGGTTCTCATGTATCAGGATCGCTTTTGCTCTTGTATCCAATATCACTTGAAACTATTGGGACTCTCCCCCCCCCCCCAGTATATAGTTATTTTTGCCACTGCCATGGCTCCCTTTGGTGAAGGACTGGGGAAATCACTGTGGGGTATACTTCACATGATGCTATAGCATCTCCTCACATGGGGACCCAATTCCTTTTGTAGTCAGTGGGTTATGGTTCTGGGAATTGATGCAGGTTGGAAAACTAGGCAAGAGATCCTAATTTTCTATTGGAATGGCTAACCTCAGTTAATTCATTCTTCATCTCGCTTGATTTTATATGTTAAGCAAATTATTTATATGGTAAGCAAATATTCTTACAGGCAGCAATCTATCTTTCCCCTGGAAAAATCATGACATGTTAGTCGCTTTCATAGATACTTGTAGGTCAGAACTTCCTGGGTACTATTTCAGTGTAGCATCTTCTATTGTTATCCCAAGACATTGTCAAGAAAACAACCTCTCTAGGAGCTTCTCCAGTAGTTCCAGTACCCACCCTCAGCCCTTCCCAGCACATTCCTTTCCACCTGGGTAAATGAAGAGAAACAGCTGATGGGTTTTCCAGTCTTAGGTAATCAACTCACTTTAGCACACTCAGTCCCCTGAGACATTTAATCCCTTCCTGTGCAACAACTCCACCAGTCTACCAGGCAGTTTGGCATCTCTATCTCACTTAATGCAACCGGTCACTTTTTCAAAACTACTCATAACAACCCCAGCAGCATATTAGATATGTCTCCTAAGGCCCATCTTGGCAAATATTCCCTTATCGTCCCACGTTTGTCTAGCATCTTCATGTTCCACCCACCCAGTTCCTATACCTTCTTTGACATATTATTTCTCCCCTCCCTTTGCAGGCCTGGTACCTCCCTAGTACCAGATGAGATTTGACCCTAATTATAGGTCTGGTGGCCAGGAGGGAATGTGATGGTTGATCTGAAGAACAGCAAACATTGTCTTATAAGGCATCTGCCTCATCTGAGGCCTCAGAATTATCTTTGAAAAAAAATAATAAAAGTTGAGGGGAAAGGTGATTATCTTCCAATAAAGAGGAAGGGCCAAGAGGATACATGCCAAGAGGATTCAGGGAAATCTGAAATCTGGGGTTTAAGATTCTCAAGTGCATCTCCCTAGATAATTACATCCTGAGTCTTAGGGTTCTACTATTTTCCTATCAGGGTCCTGTCTTTGACCTGGGATATTTGCCTAATCTGAGAATTGTCTGCTTTGGAGTTCTGCTTTCCGTGTCTGCAGCTCTGTCTGCTATCTGGCTGCAGGGGATGACTGTCTTTAAGTGACACCAAGGAAACTCTGCTTTCAACTGCTGATGCATTTGAAGTTTGTTTCCTCTCTTCAATGAGTCAAGGACGAGTCGTCTCCCGGTTCTATCTCAGGTTTACTGTTTGCTTCATACCTCTCACATGCCAGAGACACTTCACTAACTAGTGCATTCCCTCTACCTACACCCTGTCCCACTTCACCACAGGCACAACTCTTAGCTATCTTACCACTACAGCATGCCAGGGAGGATGAATACTTTACCTGCTGCAAGGAGGGGTCCTCATGGCCGTCCATCAGGGAACCATCCACCTCCAGGAGCCCATCTGGAAGGATCCATTTTCTATGATCACTATTAATACCAACTGTCTTAGCAAAGCCTAAGCTGGGGATTTACTGAAAAATTGCTCTTGGGAGAAGAAAAGTGAGGGAAGCAGAACAGAGCAAGGGAAACAAGCTAAGTGAAGATGTGGTCTCC
>PVLC010049960.1:0-10291 GCA_004027655.1 Graphiurus murinus | reverse complement strand
TTTTTTTTTTTTTTTTTTTGCGGTACTGGAGATTGAACTCAGGGGCATTCTACCTCCGAGCTACACCCCCAGCCCTATTTTTTATTCTTTATTTTGAAACCGGGTCTCACTAAGTTGCGGAGTGCCTCACTAGGTAGCTGAGGCTGGCCGCGAACCCGGATCCTCCGGTCTCAGCCTCCCGAATGCTGGGATTACAAGCATGCGCCACCACGCCCGGCTTGTTTTTCTGAATATTTCTGATCCATGGTTGATCGACTCTGTGGATGTAGAACCTCGGATGTAGAGGGCCAGCTGTATCTGTGAGTGGATGAAGGACTCCTCCCTCACCCCCTCCTGTCCTGCCCTTCCACAGGCCCCCGTGCTCCTCTGCCTCCCCTGGGCCTGCTCATCTAGTCACTGGAGACCCACTAACCCACCAGAGACCCATCACCCAGAAGGAGTACAGGAGTCCTTCTCAGCATAGGCTGCCCAGGGCTGCACATTCTGCTGCCAGACCTGCCTCCTGCAAGCCGCCAATCAGTCGGGGGTTTGCAGCCCATCGATTTAGCCCCTCTGGGGCTCTTAACATGGCATGGGGCCAACCTTAGAGAAGCAGCTTGGTACCAAGGGCCAGCCACAGGCCAGCAAGGTGATTTTGATGATAAACACGAGCCCGGCCAAAGTCTTCCATCCCTTGCTGCCCTCTGTGGTGAGCTCAGGGACCCTGGCAACCAGTCTCATCCCCTGGGGGAAGGCTCGGCCCCCCAGCACTGCCGCGCCTTCTCGAAGGAGGGTCTGTCGGCCCCAAATGTCCTGGCCCTTACTTCCCTTGTCGCTCCTTCTGTGTGTTCCCAGACTCCGCTTTGGTGAGGTGATGAATTAGGATCCAGAAGCTGGCACATCCACCAAGCAATTAGTGTTTATCTCCCTTGTTTATGTGGTTGAACAACAGCTCGTTTTCAAACTTAATAGTCAATACTCAGGAAGATAAAACTGCCGGGTCACTCTTGGGAGATGATCAGAGGGTTTGATGGGAAACAGGGATGGGGCACAAATAGCCCTGGCATGCCCACCCAGCCCTCCTCAGGCCAGCCCCCCAGACAGCCCACCGGGAGACCCTCCCCCTGCTCAGCCTGTGGCCTCCAGGGCAGCTTGGGCAGCTTGGGCAGCGACTGGCAGCATGATAGCACATCCCGCTCCTGCTAGGCAGGAGGTCTGCTGACCTGTGGCCACACGTTCCAGGCTAGAAGGAATAGGTCTAGAAGGGTGAAGGGCTCACCTCCGGGCTGTGGAGCTGGGTCCTGACTGCTTGGGTGGGGGAAGCTTAGGGCCCATTAACCACAGGGAAATGCTGCCACCTGCTGGTAATACCTCAGAACTGCAGGCCCTGTAGCCAGTTGTAAGATGGGAACTAGCGAGGCTTTTTCCACGCTGTCCCTCAAGCTTCCAAGATTGGGATGTTGTCATTGTTGCTTTGTTGCTGTTGTCAATTCAATAAGATAATAATAATAACAACAACAACAATAATAGTAATAATAATGTCTCTCTCCATTATCAAGCACTTGCTATGCAGGTTTTTGCACACATTGTTTTTGTTGCTGTCAACAGTCTTTATCTTGCTTTGCCTGCTGGAACTCAGCTACGCCAGGCAGCCTGAGGTCATGCAGCTGTCAGGTGGCTCAGCCAGGATCCCAGCCTGGGCAGCCTGGCTCCAGAGTAGGAGCTGCCCCTGAAGCCTCCCCGCACAACACAGGCCCCATGTACCCTCCCTGGATGTCTTCCCAGCTCCCTTTCGTTTCCTTCACCCTCGGCTCCCACCATCTCCTCCCGGGTAACTGCATCCTGGTCCCCAAGGCCTGTCCAGGAGCTGACCTTGTTGTGGGACAAAATGGAATCAGGCCTGGTGTCATGGAGTCCTCATTCCAAAGGTCCTGGAGGACCAGGGCAGAGCTCAGAAATGGCCGAGGCCTCCAGCCTTCCTCCCTTCTGGGCTGGGAGGCTTGGGACCCAGCCTCTGACAGGTCCACAGGAGGGGAGGCCAGCAGGTAGGCAGAGGGCAGCTTGGGGACTTGAGAGTCCAAAGCACCTGGTTCCTGGCCCCGCCCTAGTCTCAGAGCCCCAGCCTGCAGCCAGGCTCAGCTTTCCAGTCTCCTCCCACCCTCCTTGCTGTGGTCCTGACCTCGAAGACCGGTAGAGGATTCTAGGAATGACCCCATAATGGCATCTCATTGTATACAGGGGGAAGGTCAGGCCAAGAGAGAGCCAGGCACTTGTTCAGATTCCATGAGCAGAAGTGACAGGGCCAGGATAAGAACTTGGGTCCCCAACCAACTGGCTGGGCTCCCTGCTGAGCCGCAGCGTGGCCTCCTGCCTTCTGCCTCCCCCGTCTGCGGGCAAGCACCTATGTTGTGCCCAGAACTGCTTACAGTCAGAGCCAGGCGAGGACAGGGACGGGGCACGGCCAGCACGTGGCCTCGATGGAGTCTTGCTCCTCTCCTTCCTCTCCTCCTGGAGCTGGGGACCTGTGACGATCCTGCGTTCGCTCATGCTGGCGAGGGAGGCATTCTCAAACCCAGGGAGGAACCGGTTCCCTAATTGCTGTCCAATCGCAGCTCTAACCGAGGGGACTGTGGGTCCTGAGGGAGATGCGGTGCCCAGAGACCTCACGGGTCGCAGCAGGGGATCTTCCTCGTGCCCACCAGGCCCAGCTCCACACACAGGCGGCTGCTCCTGAGGACGCCCAGGACCCACGACCGCTGGCCAAAGGAATGGAACAGGCCGGGGTTCCCATCCAGCCCCCTCCTCTGGACCTGGTGGACTTAGGGCAGAGCCCAGAGCAGCCCCTGGTGACCAGGGCCTTGCGAGGGTCTGGACACCCCTGGAGCTCAGGAGTGCGGCCTCCTGGCTGTCACATCCACAGGGACTGCGGGTCCCTCGGGTCAGGGAGGCTTCCTGACAGGGGCGTATGTGGAGGTAGCCCTGCTGAGCTCCCAGAGAGGCACTCCTGGGAGGACATTGCTCAAGGAGAGCCAGGACCCAGGGCAGGGTCCACAGGGAGTGGCACCCCAGGGACACTCTGTCCCCCAGTCCCCAGGGGCGGTCTCCAAGGTGGCCACAGCATGCAGGCCCACAGTGAGCAGTGTCGCCTTCCGGCAGTGGGACCCGCAGCTGCACACACACTGTACTTCTCCTCTGTCCTCCCAACTCTCCTTTCTCTTCTTACTCTCCTGGGAAGCATGGCTGCTGGCTGGAACTCTAAGGCCTCTGGTCCCAGTGGTTGGGGGAGGGGGTTCCCTCCAGGATGGACCAGCAGGGAGCTCCTTTGAGGACTTTTACTAAGGTGGGGGCTTCACCCCTGTGTCACGTGACCCATGGTGGGGAACAGAGTGGGGACCATGAGAACAGAGGGCCCGGGTCCCAGCCACACAGGAAAGGCTGTGGCATTCCTAACCTCTCCCTTCTTCCCTCTCTGCCAAGTCCTGCTGCCCCCGGCTCACTCACCTCTTCTGGAAAGTCTTCCCTGATTGCCCCTCCAGACCTCTCTGGGCTCCCGGGGGCTGGATGGTCTCCCCCCTCCACCCCAGCCCAGGATGGCTCTGTCCCCAGCAGGCAGCCCCAGCCAAGGGCTCCCCTGCCCAGGACTTCCTCTATGCTGAGAAGGCATTGGGGTCTGAAGCTGGGTCAGCCTCCACCGCAGCTGACCGCCACAGGACTCGGGGTTCCAGGCCCCCTGTGCACTCAGGATCCCCAACACTGCTCAATGTCAACCAAGGTCGGCTCAGTCTCTTGCATCCCAGGGATTCGACTTGGGGTGGCAAGGATAGGAGGAAAGTCACGGACACCCCATCTTCTGGAGGGGTGCTAATGCAACAGCCTGGTCCCTCCAAGGGCCCTCACGGAATTCTATTCAACACAAGAGGAGAGTGGTGAGCAGTTTATTGAGGAGGGGAAGCCAAGCTAAAGTCTCCCTCCCCGCCAGCCAGCCCCCTCCACCGCTCCGCCAGCCCGGCTGAGCGGGGACCCGCTGAGCTCTCCCGGTTGGCGTTTCTGCCAGCCGGTCACACGGGGCAGCCAGAAGGAAGGAGCGGCTCCTGGGCAGCAGTGAGCAGAGCAAACTTGTTGTCAGAGACAACACCAAACTCTGAAATGAATCAGATCCTAAGGCAGATGGTGCTTCCCCGGGGTGCCGGGCTAGCCGCTCCTCGCATGGACGGCTTCCATCGGGCTGAGGGACCTGCTTATCCTTGCAAGTGAAAGAAAGGGATCCCTTGGCTAGTTCATCCAGCCGGCCAGGAGAGGCCACCCTTCAGGGCCCGCAGACCCAGGTGGAAGTGGGGGAGACCCCGCCTGGAGCAGTGAGGCCAAGGCGCCACGTGGCTCCCCTCCTTGGCGGCCAAGGCTGCAGGACCCGCCAGGCTGGGCACGGGCAAGTAGGACCCGAGAGGGCCAGGCTGCTGGGAAGAGGTGGTTCTGCAGGAGGGAAGCTGGGCGACTACCGGGGTCAGGAATCTGCTGACCGAGCTGCGGCGATGGGACCCTGGGAGAGGTGGTCACCAGTCCTGGGCACTGCAGGAGGCCCATGACCTAGCCCAGAGGAGAGCGGCGGGCCAAGGGAGAGAAGGCCCTGCCCCCACCCGTGTGATGGGCTGGCCTCAGAGCACAGGAATGAGGGCGACTGTCACAATCCACCAAGCAGGAAAGGGGCCTAGGTGGAGCGGGACTGGGGGGGGAGGAGCCCCAAGAGGGCTGGGGGCTTGGAGGGAGGCGGGGCGGCCCTGCCCACCCAGAGGAGCACGGTGGCTTAGAAGGCGGGTATCAGGACGGGGGTGGTGGTGCCTCGCTCCTCGCTCGCTCAGGGGGCCTCATTGGACCCCATCCCGTTGCCTTTGTTGACGTAAAACGGCCTGTAGTGAGACTGCGGAGAGACAAGAGCGGTTAGGGAGGCCTGCCCTCCCAGCCCCGACCTCCCCCTGGAACCCCAGCAATTCTAGGGGTCTTGGGGCCTGAGCTGTGAGACCTCTCTACCCCCACGGGCAGGGCTTGCTCCCCAGTGATATCAGGATTGCTGGGTTCAAATCCCGATTACAGTCCATTCCCGCCAGTTGGTTGCTGAGCACAAAGCTCAGCCCCCCACCCCAGCAAGGCCACCCCAGCCCCGCCAGTGCCACCACACAGCCCCGCCAGTGCCACCACACACACAGCCCCGCCAGTGCCACCACATACACAGCCCGCCAGTGCCACCACACACACAGCCCCGCCAGTGCCACCACACACACAGCCCGCCAGTGCCACCACACACACAGCCCCGCCAGTGCCACCACACACACAGCCCCGCCAGTGCCACCACACACACAGCCCTCTCCACTCTGTGGAACTGTATGGCTCTGGGCTGGGTGCTTTATATGGATGGACTCGTTTAGTTTTTACAATCGTCCAATTAAATAGATTACTGTTATCATATCCATTTTATAGTTGAGCAAACCAAGGCACAGAGGGACTAGGCAACTTGCCCAAGATCACTCAGCTCGAGGACAGAGGATCCTATGCAGTCTGGCTCTAGAATCGATGCACCCTGCCCTCCCAGGCCTCAGTGTCATTTCTCACACCCCACGGGCTTCGACTACCCTCTTCTGCTTTCTGCACAGTCTTCCCAGACAGAGGGGTGCAGAGCCAGAAAACAAGCGCCCAGCCCCTCCCTTCCCCCACCCTGCCCCTGGCAGCGGGCGACCCTCTCCCCTTCTCTGTATATCTCCTATTGCAGGAATCTCACTCAGCCAAAGCCACTCTCCTCCCTGTCACTTGCCAGGGTCCCAGGAAGTCAGCCCTCCAGGCTAAAAAGGAAGAGCAGGGTTTAGCTGTTCTAGGCTGTGTGTATACCATCAGCCCTTAGCGGTTCTCAGGAAGCAGAAAGCAAGCCTGCCCTATGCTCCTGGGTCCTGTATGGAAGACACCTTCTCCCCTCACGCCCCCACCCAAGGGTGTTCCCAGTCCGTCCTAGTCCTGTCTGCCTGGGGACCTGCATCTCCTAGCCGGCCCGGTGTCTGCATCTGGTCCATGGCAGGACTCAGCCCATATGTAGTGCAGACCTTGGCTGAGCCACTGAGCAGCAAAAGAAGAAACTGACCGAGAGCGCTGTCTGGGAAGAGCTTGGAGTGGTGGGTCAGCAGGAGCATGGCCCTGTGACACCCAGGCAGGTACTCCCTGCTCCCCTGCCCCTCCCTGGCTCAGGGCCACAGCGTGTGAGGGTTAAAAGGGCTATGAAATCAGATGGGTGTGGTGGCACATGCTTGTAATCCCAGTACTTGAGATCCCAGGTTAGAGGGACCTTAGCAACTTAGTGACACCCTGTTTCAAAATAAAAAATAAAGAAAGAGTTGGGGGTGGAGCTTGAAGGTAGAACACCCATGGGTTCAATCTTCTTTCCAAAAAAAAAGGGGAGCCGGGCGTGGTGGCGCACGCTTGTAATCCCGGGTTCTTGACCAGCCTCAGCTACCTAGTGAGGCACTCCACAACTTAGTGAGACCCGGTTTCAAAATAATGAATAAAAAATAGGGCTGGGGGGTGTAGCTCGGAGGTAGAACACCCCTGAGCTCAATCCCTAGTACCGCAAAAAAAAAAAAAAGGGGGAGGCTATGAAATCATCTAGGCCGTTCAATTCAGGTAGGGAAACTGAGTCACGAAGGAAGAATGACAGGCAAAGTCATGCCGCAGGTTGGCAAGAGGGCTGAGCCAGAGCTCCCCGGCCCTCTCTGCACACGGTCATTTCCCTCCGTTCTCCCGGTGCTGGGTGTTGGCCAGGCTCTGGGGCCCCTGCCTTGCCAGGAGTCTCTGGGTGGTGACAAGTGTCCTCTGTGGAGCCCCAGGTTCTGGGGAGGTGGGGGAGGATGTAGCAGGGAGGGGAGGCTGAGTGCAGAAGCAGAAATCTCCCTTCTTCTCTTATATCTGCTTTCTGCAGCTCTGCTATTGCAATGCCCCCAGGCCCAGCTCCAAATTACACACATGATCACTAGCTCCCATCACCAGCAAATTAAAGATTCTCTCCAATCAAACCAGCCCCGGCCGCTGTGTGTGGTTCAGAGGGGGTCACCCCCTAACCTCTGACCTCCAAATGAAACGACGGCCAGCCAAGGGCCTGGCCTGTCCCTGGCAAACCCCTGAGGCTGTACACATGGCAGGACCTCTGCCGACTCCTGGCACAGGCCTCAGAGGGAGCCCCTGGGGTACGGGGGGGGGGGTAGAGGCACAGTGTGTGTGCCACAGACCCTGAGGTCAGGCTCAGGAACATCAGGATGGGGTCGCCAAGAACCTCACACTGCATCATAAAAATGGAGGATCAGTCCCAAAGAGGGACTGCCACAGCTAGGAGGAGGCCTGGGCTACTTGGGTCTTCCCCCGCCTGACCCCTGGCTTAGGGTCACTAGAGACTGGACCCTAAACACACTGCTTTCCATCGTCCTGCCTCCCCTCCCCGACACCTTCGCCCCAATGGCCTCTGTGCTTTCAGAGCTAGGAAACTGCCCAAGGGAGGCGGGACCCATCTCCAGGACGCCTGTCTCCTGGACTGAGCATCGTATGATCCCAGAGCTTGAGAGACCAAGCCCCCAAGCATGGCCTCCCAACAGTCACTGCGGAATAAAAAACAGGCTGCCCACTTTATAGATTAGAAAGCTGAGGCCCGGACAGAGCGTGCCTGCTCAGGCCCCTGCCATCAGCCCTGGGGCCCTGCTGCCTTTGCTGTACACAGGGCTTCTGACCACTGCTGCCTCCTCCTCAGGGTGCCCCAGATGAACCGCCCTGCTCCCGTGGTCCCTGGGGGCCCCTCCAGGCACAGGTCTCCAACCGTGCTGCTTCAGGTGCCCTTCCTGGCAGCTTCTTACTTACCAGCAGGGTCTGCTTGCCAGATTTCCATGTCTGGGGCTGGGCCTTGGGGGTCTGGCTCCGGATGATGGAGGGGTAGCCTGGAAAGAAAAGAGGGGCCAGGTCAGAGGAAGTGGGGGCTGCTGGCCATGAGCCCCAGGAGCGGCACAGCTGCCTTCTCCAAAGTGGCCACCAAGCACCACCCAGCCCAGTACCCAGGGCAGCCACCTGTAGAGGCCACGGCAGCACAGTGACAAGTGAAAACCTGGGGAGACCAGCCAAGGGGGGAAGCCACAGGCCAGGAGGCAGGAGGAGGAGCAGCAGCCGGTGGGCCATGCCAGGTGGCAGGGGTGTGTCCCCCAGATCCAGGTCAGCACCACACTGCTCTACTGGGACTCTGCCTGCCCCCGAGGGCTGACATCACAGCCTCTCCCTTCTGGGAGCCTAGGTGCACCACTGCATAAGCACCACCTGGCGGGAGGGCTCCTGACTCCACCCTGCAGGGCAGATGACACGTCCCCTCTTCCAAGCAGGGATTTTCGCCCTCCCTGTTTCTGCAAGCTCAGCGCTCCCCGGGTTTGCGTGCTGGCCAGGATTACTTGAGCCCAGATTTGCCAGACTCCAGACTCTGTATCGTGCTCCTTCCACCTGGCTCCTCTGCCTCTGACTGGAGACTGGAGCTTGCGAAGGGGCAGCGAGTCTACCAGCGTGGCGCCACCCAGGTCAGGACAGCAAGCCCAAGAGGCCAGGAGCAGGCGGCACCCTCGGCTTGGTCTGCCCTGCCACCTCCCCAGCCACCCCTCAACCCGGGGGGATCTGTACGGAGCTCTGGTCCACAGAACAGTGAAAAGCACTCTAGTGACCGCAGCAGCCCGCAGGGACAGGCAGCCGTGGCTGGATGCTGAGCAGCTCCAGAAATAAGCAGGCTCTGTCCTTGCAGAAAGGCTATGGCCGGCCTGCCTGTCCTGCCCTGCTCTGCAGAGAATGAGCAGCTCAGGGCTAGACTACCTGCAGTACTTCCCTGTGGCACTGAGCAAGGAGGCAGGGTGAGGAAACAGAACTGGGACCCCAGGGCCATCCCTGCATCTGGGGTGGGGGCAGCCTGGGAAAGAGAGGGAGAGGGTCTCCGTGGATCCTGAATGGAGATTGAAAGAGGGGGATTCAGACCTTGCCTCTCGGTTACCAGCAAGAGATCCCATGCCAGTACAAGAGAGGCGAATGTGGGGCCAGGGTGCGGACTGGGTGGCCCAGGAGACCAGCCTCCAGCAGCAAGCAGAACTCCAGGCAGAGTAAGCTAGGGACATGCGTCCTTTCCAGGGAGCTGTGGGAAGGAGGGACCAGGACACCTGCAAGTGGCAGAGAGGCTCCACAGGACGTCCCACCTGCCCTGCTGCAGAGGGGAAGGCAAGGATAGAGAATGGGAGGGTACCAGCATTATTTTTAAACAGCCCACTGCGGTCCAGTGGCTTGGAAAACTCTGCAGTGGCCTGTCCCAAGGTGGTGAACTGATAGGGGGCTTTCCCAGTGCCTGCTGGGAGAGAGAGAGGCATTAGCAGCCTGTCTAGGGCCTGGGAACCTTGCACCTGGCTGGGCTCTGCTCTGCGCCCCGTACCCCTTGCTCGGCCCAGGGAGCCACAGGCAGCTGCCTGATCCCTGCTGTCGAGCTGCCGGAGGGAGTGGGTGGGCTCAGTCCAAGCAGAGTGAGGCTCTCCTTGCAGCTCCCACCCAGAACCCTGTCCAGGGTCATCCCCAGATAGCCCCGTGAGTTGATCTGTGTGAAGGGAGAAGGGTACACTGGGCTTTTCCTCTAAGGCATAGTGATTTGAAAAGAGGTACTCCTACGACCAGGTCCACCCGGGCCGGGCCGGTGGGGAGATAGCGGGAACACCGAATGATCCTGAAGGCGCTCTCTTCCATGCTGTATGACCTTCAGCCCTGGCTTGACCAGAGAGCAGGAAGACATCTGCTGGAAGCCAGACTGGCCACAGCAAGTCCCGGAGCCTCCCAGGCCTGGCTCAGGGGAGGATGTCTCCAGGGGGCCTGCAGGCAGGGACCCCCTAAGCAGATTCCCTTCTCCTTCACTTGCTGGCTCCTCCAAGCATGCTCTGGGCGTGGGCTGGGACTCTAGCCTGGAAGGGACTGCTGGAGGAGGAATCACCTGCAGGTTACTGCAAGCTACTCCCACCACAGCCGGTGGCGTTGTCCCTAGGATGTATTAGGAGAGATGTGAGGCTCTGGGGCCTGCTGTAAACTGGGGCCTGGTTTGAGCCTGCCCCCCCCCCACAATGACCCAGCCCTAGGGGACAGGAGGCATGGACAATTCAGCCTTGCCCAAGAATTCTGCGGAGTACAGGGGGAGATGGGGTCAGGGCACAGGAAACAGATGGGGCTTGGGAACCTCGAGGTCATCTAGTCCTGCCTTCCCCAAAGTTTTTCTTTTTCTTTTTCTTTCTTT
>PVLC010049959.1:0-10258 GCA_004027655.1 Graphiurus murinus | reverse complement strand
TAAATTAGCAGGTGCTGGCTTTGAATCTGCAGTCCTCCTGCCTCAGCCTCCCATGTACTGGGATTGCAGATGTGTACCCCCGAACCTGGCTTCCTGTCAGTCTTTCAATATGAGGTCTTTCCAAGTTTTCTGACTGGCAGTGATTTCTCCAAGAATAATCACACAGCTGGGCCACTCTGAGCAGCTTAGGAGTAGGCAGGCCAGGCTCCAGGCTAGGAGAATGGAATCTCTGTTCTCTTTCCCCTGCTTTGCCTGCTGATCGTGATGAATAATAGATATCTTTTTATACAGGTCAAAATACAAATTCTCACCCACGGATCTGAATGGCTGGGATCAGGAATGGCTCTAGCTGCTCTAAGAGTGGTTCTAGAATAAGATTTTTTAAAGAGTCCATTGAAAAGACAATCCATCGCCAAAAAAGCATAATTTAAATTTTACAATTTTTATTGGCGATTACCATTTCTTCTTTTAATAATCACACTGTCCCTATGTAGATTTATACTTTTCATGAACAAATTAATTTTATGGAATTCTGAAGGGTTTCCCCCTTCATGAGCAAGCACTTCACAAATGCCGACCGATGTTCTTAAACTTTGCTTTTTGTCCCAAATTCCTCGTCAAGTGACTCTTTAATAGCTAGTTAATAAAATATTCTCACCCACCAATGACCAGATTGCATAGCTGATAATTTCAGATTTTTATGGAACAAGTTTCACAGTGAATTTTTAATTTGCAAGTGCAAAATGCCCTCATGCATATTTAGAGGAAAAGATGCTTACGATAAAATTGAAATTTCTTCCAATTCTCCTCAATTGTAGGTGCTTCAAAATTATCTTGCAGAGTGAGAGGGGGATTTTAAAAACCCACTGTGCGGTGTGAGCTGTCTTTACACCCCCTGGAACAAGTTAGAACTCTGGTGCAGGCAGGGCACTGGGTGGTCTCATGGGTCAGGTTCCCTGGAAACGCCCACATGGAGACAGGGCAGGTGATCTGTGGGAACATCACCCATGGTATGTATGTGGGAGATGGGGAGGTGGAGGAGGGAGTTTCCTTGAGCAGGAGAAGCTGAGTTCTGATGCAGTTGTAAGAGAGCCATTAGTTGGGCCTGCAGGGAGCCCAGCAGCTGGTAGAACCCTTCTATCTGTCCGACTAGCAGGGAGAAGGCTGGGCTTGGGCACTGTCACATGCTGTCCTTGAATCTCTTGGGTGCCGGCTGCCCCAGGAGGGGTGTAGCCTTGGGTGGAGGGGTTCCCTAAGATTGGAGTAATTCCTGGGGAGGAAGTCAGCTATGAGCTGCAGGCACTGACATTCTGGGTAGCTGGGGACCCTTTGCCTGGTTCCGAGGGGCATCAAAGCTCACTGCAGCACTTGCGGCTAATGGCTTGGGCTGTACCCCAAAAGAGCATCAAGGAATCCCTTCTTTCTGACATGGTAGAACAAAGGGACACAGAGAAACGGGTGGGAGGAAAGGCTTGCAGCCCATCACCGAGCAGGAGAGGAGCCATGCAGAGGAGTGATTGCCCCCAGCTGGCTGGCTCGGTCATGCCAAGGGCTTTAACAAAATGAGGGCCTTCGCCACCATCCTCTGTCACTGCAGAATTAGACCCTGGGCACTGTGGGTCGAATTCTTCATTGTCCTTCTCCCTTGCTCACAAGTCTGATTTCTTGCTTTCATCACCAGTCGGTCTCCTTACTCCCTCCTTGCAAAATGGCACCTAGCTCCCAGGCACAGTGAATGGACCAGGCCCCACTAGCTTTTCCCACAGAGAAACGCGGGCGCCTGAGCTGGTTGGAGTCATGTCAGAGAACGCAAGAAGCGTGGCCCTTGCACCTGAGCTTCAGCTGTGTCTCTGCTCCTGAGCAGGTCACAGCGGATCTCGTCCTTCAGGGATCCAATGTTCTGGTTGACTTGAGTCATGGCGGAACATCAGCTTCAGGAATCCGCTCTTGGAGGTGAATCGAGTTCCATTTTTGGTTAGCTGTGAAGTGGTATCTGACCATGCAGCAAATTCAGCTTTAAACATGGACACATCTTAGGGTGCGGCCACCTTCAAGTGTGAGCTCCATTTCCCACAAAGGGGTTCACGCTGAGAGTACGTGGCAGCCCTGGGGTCTCACCCCTCCCACCAGCTCCAACATGAAGCCCCTCCAACAACCACAGCAAGAAAGCAGCACTTGGGAGGCCCACCCCCTTGCTTCCAACCAGGGAGGGCCTGGACCCAAGTGATCCTGGGAGAACCCCAAATTCCTCTAGCTACTAAGAAACAAATGCTTCTGTTAAAATATATACCCACGATGCCAGTGTTAGTGGTAAATTTGAATGAACATACTTGGATTAAATTAAATATGGTTATTTTTACTTTCCAGGGGCTACTTGGTTTGTCAAACTTATTTTCCCTTCTCTTTATCCCAGAGAAAAGACAAATGGGATACAAATTTTGAGGAATAAAAAACTCAAAGCTATGTAAAGCATCGAACTTGTTGAAGCCACTACTTATCCTAATAAATATGTGTAGATCATAGAAAAGATGGCATCTGAATGTCAACCAACATAAAGCGAAATGAAAATCATGGCAGACAGAATGGCTTTTCTAGGAAACGAGTGACTATAATCTTAACAGATTCCAGAATATCCAAGTGGTTAAAAGCCAAAAAAGAAAAGGGGCACTAAAAGGAAAATACAATCAAATTTCTGAAATTCCTTGTAAATTCTTTACCTTGTATTTTTCCCTTGCTACTTTTGTTTCCTTCTTTTTTTTGGCTTTCTTGTTTTTTTTCTCTTTTTTTTTCTTCTTTTTGTTCTTCTCATCATCATCTTGTCTTATGATATCCTCAATAACCTGGAAAAAAAAAGCCAAAAGAATCCCAGTATTTAATCAACTCAATGAAGAGGAGGGCTGATTTTCCTGTCTGGACAGGATGAAATGCATAGAGTTAAATTAAAGGTGATGCTCTACAGTTTCTGTGACATAGGTATGTAGTCCAGGTACAAAGAAATGCAAGAGGAGGACAGACTCCAAGCTCAGTCCAGTGAAGAACACACAGACGAGGGAGGGGTTGGGTAGCTAAGACAGGGGCAATTCCACTGTACTTCTAGTATAGTCTGCCAAACCATCTTCTTGGGGAGAACTACATGATTATGCCTGATTAGTGATTTCTTAAAGTGATGAAGTTTGTTTTCTAGGATCATATTTTTTGTCATTTGTGTCTATGTAGTTCTTAGGAGTTTAGTTTTTATTTATTTATTTATTTTTGCAGTACTGGGGGTTGAACTCAGGGGCATTCTACCTCCAAGCTATACCCCCAGCCCTATTTTTTATTCTTTATTTTGAAATCGAGTCTCACTAAGTTGCGGAGTGCCTCACTAGGTAGCTGAGCCTGGCTGCGAACCTGGATCCTCTGGTCTCAGCCTCCCGAATGCTGGGATTACAAGCGTGTGCCACCACGCCCGGCTAGGAGTTTAGTTTTTAAATGTTAAAAAAGAGTGAAAAAAATAACTTCATTGTTGTGTTCATCTGCTTTCTGTGACTAGAACAAATACCTAAGATAATCAACTTAAAAAGATGAAAGGTTCACTTTAGTTCACAGTGTGTTCAGTTGACCCTCGTTGTTTTGGGGCCTGTGGCCAGGCAGCACATCATGGTGGGGGTGCGTGCTGGGGGAAGCTGCTCACATCATGGCATCCAGAAAGCAAAAACAGAGAGAGAAAAGAACGGCTGGGGTCCCAATATTCCCCCAATGACCTACGTTCCTTCCACGAGGCCCTACCTCTTAATGTGTGCCACTTCACAGTATTATCCAAATAATATCAATCATGAATAAAGTATAATATTCTGGAAACATCTGGACTAAAAAATATACAAGAACTATAATCATATGGTCATTCTATTTTTAATATTTTGTGGAATTTCCACCTGGTTTCCCATAATGGCTATCCTAATAGCCATTCACATTCCTGTACACAACGTGCTAATTTACATTCCCATAAACAAAGGTTCCCTTTTCTCTAAATCCTTGCTGACACGTGCTTTTGTTCACCTTTTTGGTAACTGCCATCCCAACAGATGTGAGGTCATATTCCACTTTGGTTTCAATTTGCATTTTCTGTGATGCTCAGCATTTTTTTTTTTTTTTATCATGTATCTGTTGAACATTTATGTATCTTTGAGAAATGTCTATCCAGGTCTTTTGCCTCTTTCTTTTCTTGCTAGTGAGTTGAGTTCCTCATCTATTTTGGATAGTAACTTCTGATCAGATGCATGGTGTGAAAAACTCTCTCTCCCACTCCCCAGGTCGTTGGTTGTCCCTTCCCTTTGTTGATTGTTTCCTTTGCTGTGTAGAAGTTTTTAGTTTGATGTCATTCTCTTTGTCTATTTATATTTCTGTTCTCTGAGCTTTTGGGGTCATATCCAGAAATCCATCACCCTAACATGCCATGAAGCTTTCTCCCTATGTTTTCTTCTAGCAGCTTTGCAGTTTCAGGTCTTCTGTTAAAATTTTTTGATCCATTTTTGAGTTGGTTTTTATATATGGTGTGAGGTAAGGGTCCAATTTCATTCTTCTGCATGTGGATATCTGTGTTAGTTTTCTGTCACTGTGACAAAATACCTGGGATAAATTAACTTAAAGGAGGCAAGGTATATTTTGGCTCCTGGATTAGAGGTTTCACTCCATGTTCAGCTGGCCCCATTACTTTGGGCCTGAGAAGGGGCTGAATGTCCTGGTGGAAAGTGTGTGGTGCAGCAAAGCTGTTCACCTCATGGGCCAGAAAGCAGAAAGAACGTGAGCAAGAAGAAGGTTCTGGGGACAAAATACATCCTCCAAGGTCATGCCCTCATGACCTACTTCCTCCAACTGAGCCCTACTTCCTAAGTTTCCACTATATACCAATAGCCCATCACAGTATGAGCCCATCAAAAGATTAATCCACGGTAAGATCAGCACCTTCACGGTCTAATCTCCTTCCAAAGCCCCACCTCTGGACGCTGCTGCATTGGGCACCAAGCCTTCAGCACCTGAGTTTTTTGGGGGACACATTTCAGACTCAAATGCTTTTAAGGTTCATCCATGTTGCAGTATATATCAGTTGTTTGCTCCTCTTCACTACCGAATAATATTCCACTGCATGGATACACTGCATTTTGCCTATCTACTCATCCATAGTTGGGCTGTTTCAAAATTTGGGCTAGTATGAGTAATGCTGTTATGAATATTCATGTGTGTTTTTCTGTGGACACACGTTTCCATTTCTTGGATAGAATCCCTGGAGTGGAATTGCTGGGTCATTTGGGAAATTTACACTTAACTTTTAAGAAACTGCCAAACTGTTTTCTAAAGTGGCTGCACTGTTTCCTATTCCCACTAGCAATGTACGAGGGCCGCCTTTTCTCCAGTCTTCAACATCTGCTGTTGTTTATCTTTCTTGCTATACTTATCCTAGGGAGTGTGAAATACTATTCCCTTGTGGCTTTAATTGTCATTTCCTGAATGATTAATAATGCTGAGCATATTTCTACCTTCTTACTGGCTATCCATGGATCTTCCTTTGTGCACTGTCTGTTCAAGCCTTTTGACCATTTTTAAATTGGATTTCTTGTCGTATTACTGAGTGTAAGAGGGTTTTGTAAATTCCTGGATATGAGTCCTTTTGCAGGGATACATACATTCCAAGTATCTTTTCCCAGTATGTTGTTTGTCTTTTGTTTGTTTGTTTTCTTACTGGTGTCTTTTGAAGTGCAGAAGTTTTGAACTTTGATGGTGCTAACTCTACCAATTTTATCTGTTGGTGTGGTTTTAATGTATATTCCTCCTACCATCTTTTTATACACTGAACCACTTTTACTCTGCTTCACACCCATTTGCAGCCTCTTTTCTGAGAATGATCTGCTCATTTACTCTTGCCATGTTTCCAGATTATTGATCTTTCCCTTGTAGAGCTGTAGGAGTTTTTTTTTTTTTTTTTTTTTTTTCGGTATTGGGGATTGAACTCAGGGGCATTCTACCTCTGAGCCATATCCATAGGCTTATTTTTTATTCTTTATTTTGAAACTGGGTCTCACTAAGTTGTGGAGGACCTCACTAGGTAGCTGAGGCTGGCCTCGAACCTGGATCCTCTGGTCTCAGCCTCAGGAGTTTTTTATGTATTAGAATAATAATTTCTTGTCTGCAGTACTCATTACAAGCAATTCTCCCAGTGGGGTAACCTGTCACTTGCTTTATTCAGGGTCATTTTTTTTCCATACAGGTTTTTAAATTTGTGTGTGTGTGTGTGTGTTTGTGCGTGTGTGTGTGTGTGTGTGTGTGTGTGTGTAGTTGAGTTTATCAATTTCTTTTTGTCTATGACTCCTGGGTTTGCACTACAGTTAGAGAATTCTTTTGCACCCTGAGATCATGATGTATTCCTCCCCTGGATTCTTCTAGTCCTTTCATGCTTTCATTCTGTATTACACGTAACTCTTTGGTTCACTTGGAATCATTCCGTATAAATAGATAGGGATTTAATTTTCTTCTTTTTCAGGAATCAACTGGGTTATTCTAATATCATTGATTTCCTTTCTCCCCAGACACATTTGAGATTTAAAATTTCCAAGTGGCTGGGCGTGGTGGCGCACTCTTGTAATCCCAGCATTTGGGAGGCTGAGACTGGAGGATCCGAGTTCGCAACTTAGTGAGACCCTGTTTCAAAATGAAGAATTAAAAAAAAAAATAGGGCTGGGGGTATAGCTCAGAGGTAGAATGCCCCTGAGTTCAATCCCCAGTACCACAAATAAATAAATAAATAAATAAATAAATAAATAAATAAATAAAATTTCCATGTGCATTTGGATTTATTTCTTGATTTTTCCATCCTTTCGCATTGCTGTGTCTTTCCGGTCATTTGCCTGCAGCAACAGGCTTTTAGAAGCAAGATGTTGTAATCCCTGGCAGGGCTAGTTCCTCCTCCTCACACTTCATTTTCAGAATTTTACTGGTTATCCCTGGTTGGTTGCTTTCTGCCCAAAGCTTCGGGTGGTTACCCTCTCTCTGTTTCTCCTCCTCCAAAGCCCCCACATAATGCTGTTGGTATTTTTATTTGGATCTGATTACATTTATAGCTGATGTTTGAGAGTTGAGGTATTTATGATGTCGAGCGCTCTTAACGAGGAACACGTTGCTTCCTCATCTCTTCGTGTCCCTCAGAAGTATTTTAAACATGTCTTCACATAGCGCACACATGCACTGTTAGTTCCTGGATGATGCATCCTTGTGGTGTTGCTGCTCTTGTAAGTGGACTTTTATTGCATTTCCGATCCAGCGGCTGTTTGTATATACAAAACCCCTTGATTTCTGCGTATGACCTTTGGAACCCCTCATCTTTCTCCTCAATTTACTTAATTCTGCCGTTTATTCTCTTTGGCTTTCTGTGCATAGAATGCACGTGCAGTAAGTTCACCTGCCGTTCTCACTGTCTCCATGGTCTTTCTCTTGCTTAAAAGGGTGCAGGAGTTCATATCGGGACAGTGTTTACTAAGAGTGGTGGTGGAGGTCTTGCTTGTATTTTTCCTGCCATTAGTGGAAATGTTTCTGGGGAATTTAATTGAGCATGATATTGGGTTTTGAACCAAGAAATGCTTTGTTATGTTAAAGAAGTGTCCATCTACTTCCATTTTACTGGGTTTTATTTTGTAATATCAGGAATGGCTCCTGATCCTTCCGACAGTGATGGTGACGAGCTGTAGTTGTTCTCTCTTGGATCCCGTTCTGCGACACAGTGCGTTTGTACACATCGAAACCCCAGCAGTTCTTGCTTTCTGGGACAATCGCTAGTTGACAGCGGTGTTTTCCTTATTTAATGTGATGCTGGTTTTAGCGTGCTGAGATTTTAGTGTAAATTTGGCATTCTACTCATAAGGAAGACTGACCTCTGGCCGCGTTTGTGTGCCGTCTCTCTGGGGGTTGGGTATTCATGTGATGCTCTTTTCATAATCGGCATTTGCTTTATTTGTCTGTTCTGGAAATGTAAATTGAACTACTTACGTATGCCGTTACAAGGATTATGCCTGGTCTGCTGTCTCTGCATGCTTCCATGGCAGCGACTGCAGCCAGGCTCCTGACATTCACAGCAACTGCTAAGACTTTCTGAAAGATTCCGACGTGCCCAGCTGTGCACTCAGCGTGTGGCCCGCACCCTGTCATTGGTCCAGGAAGGGAGGCGTGGGGCACCTCCCCTCACAGAGGAGGAGGCCCAGCACGGCGGGTGAGGCTGGGGTCTGCGGCCAGCCGCAGGGTGTGGACGACAGGGATTTGGAACCTGTGCCTTTTTCTCTTCAATCCTGTACCTCTGACAGTGAAGCTGCCAAGCGGCCCCTTTGTCTATGGTGGTGTGCTGACCATCCGGCCCCAGCTTGGTTTGGCTTTCAGTTTGCTGAGAAGTTAACTCCGCTTTTTAATGTTTCTCGCAGACAACTCAGACATTCCACCAACATTCTTAATCTTCTCATCGCTCCCTTTCTGAAGGAGCTCGGAGTGTGTTTGGCTGCCTGCCGCGGTGGACTCTCAAGACAGGACTTGTGCCTGACGATTTAGCCGCGGGGGGGCAGGACCTGAACACACAAAGACGTGGAATAATGCTGGATTCGAATGACGGTCCCCCCAGGCAGCCTCGCCGAACTGCCAAATAACGGGAGAAGTCGGGAGTGGCCTGGGGTGCTGAGGAGAGGCTCGGGAAGGGAAGGAACAACACTGAGGGATGAAGAGGGGCCCTCGTGCCTGACCCCGGGCCCACGCAGGGTGCACAGAGACGGGGAGGCTGGCAGTGGGGCGACAGTGAGGGCCCAGACCCCGACCCCCAGCCTGGCTTCCACTACTGCCCTGTGCTGTATGCTGCTAAATTCCCCATTGAAGACTACTTGGTGGCTTTCTTCTCCATCGATCTTATAGATGAGCAGATAGATGAGCAGCTTTTACAGTCATCCAGGGCAGGGGCAGAGCTGGCCGCTGCTCAGTCCTGAGGTGAGGTTTGACTGGGGCACAGCCACGCACGCCCCTTCTGTCACATGTCTTCTGTGGCTGTTGTCACGGCACTGAGGCAGAGCTAGGCGGCTATGCTATAGCAGGGAACAGAAGCTGCACAGCCTAAAATCTTCACTATTTATTTATGGGAAAAGATTTTGTGGATCTCCGATCATAGCAACTTGTCTTATCATTTTCTTTAGTACAAGTTCCTCAAAGGGCATTTATGAGTCAAAGGGTAGCTCCATGAAATGTTTGGATGTCTGCATAGCCTGTGTCTCTTAAAAAAAAAAAAAAAAAAAGGTAATTTATGCATCTGTCAGCAATGAAAGTGACTTTTCCCACATGTACATATTATTTTCCTGATTTAAGACTATTTTATTTGTTAAAGTTTCTGTTGAAAACATATATATTTCAACATATATATTCAATATATATCTCAACAACAACTACATATATATGTGTATATATATGTATATATATATATCATACATACAGTACTAGGGAATATATATCATACATACAGTACTAGGGATGGAGCCCAGGGGCATTCTGCCTCCAAGATATACCCCTAGCTGTTTTCTTTTTTATTTTAAAATATGGTCTCATTAAGTTGCTGAGGCTGGCCCCAAACCTTTGATCCACCTCTCTCAGCCTCTCAAGTACTGGGATTACAGGCATGTACCACCATGCCTGGCTTCTGTTGATCTTCTATGACTACTTTTCTACTGGGTTGTTCAGATTTTTCTTATTATTTCCTAAGAACTCCTTAAATATGAGTAATAACCATTCTAACATATATTACAAACATTTTTCTTGGCTTATCATATTATTTATGGTTTTATTTTTTGCCATTTGAGTTTTATGTAGACAAATATATCTGTTTTCTTTATGATTTCTTTTCATGGTGATGTGCTTCTAAAAGTATTCCAAATGCTCTGATTGTTAAATATTCCAACATTTTTCTGTTAATTTGTAGTCTGATATATTACATGTAAATATTTAATGCATCTGAAATTTATTTTGTATATTAAGGGAGGTTAAGGATCTACTTAATCTTGCCAAATGGAAAGCTATTCATTCCAATATAATTTGTTGAATAGTCTATCCTTCCTCACTTCTAGGAAATGTTATTATTATATTGCTGTGTTCCAATTTTATTTGAATCAGTTTCTGAGCACATTATTCTAAAGTCAGTCAATTTGGGTTTGAATTTCAACCTCCCAACTTGTTAACTGTAAATCTGCCCAAATTGGTTCATCTACAT